>JBBPTV010000021.1:78907-93173 GCA_038094275.1 Tubosaeta brunneosetosa
TGAGCGCCGTATTTGGGGTGATGGTGTTCAATGTATGACCGTTTCTCCACCTTTCCTTTCTTTTCGGTGCCAGGACTGACATATAGTGTAGCTTTCATTCATGTTCGTAGCCAGGTACTTTTGAAGGCACGGAAGGGCCTACAATCCCCCAAGTCGCACCTCCACTTCCAGGCTCCGACGCGTCTGTGTTGCATGCATCCTTAGTCGTTGTATGGTCATTGGTGCACAATAACAGCTACATGGCGTCCTTGGATTGTCATCCAAACAGTCCTCCGCACCTGGCGGGAAGGCCCAATGCGGTTCACATGGATGTGGAGTACAAAAGATGATACATCGCGCACCGCTGAGGCGTTGTTGGTGATCTTTATCACTTTCGTCGCCTCCTGATGTACAACTCTCGCGGACGCCAAGAGCAGGACTTGGGCCGTAGTGCGGTAATCCTAGGCAAGAAGAACATGTTGAGTATCCCACCCGTTGTATATACGCCAGACCAGCAGCTTCAAGCCTGCAACGTGATATTGTCCCGTTTGCTATCCTGCTCTGGATGCTCGTGCACGCGATACCATGCTGAGGCCTTCGAAACAAATATAAGTGATCCATCATAAAGTATTGGATGGCTGGAAAAGAAAGGATGTTCTTACTGACGGCTGAATGGTGTTGAAGTAAGGTATCCAGCTTGCCAAGAGTTGGAACGCGTCACCAAAGATCAATAATATAACTATCGTCTCACTCAGTAGCCATGAGCAGTTTCCGAGACTCGTCAATACTCGTCATAGAAACAGGAAGAACCGTCATCAGGGCTGGTCTTGGTTTACAAGAACTTTTGAAGACCCCAACGGTGGTTTGTTGGTTCTGCTTCATCGCCGATTCACGCTAACAAACATTCAGGAAGTGCTTGCACGCGTCGGTTTGAGACAGACAACGGAGCCTTCGTCCAGTTCCAGCACAAACGGGAAACAGACACACGGAGCTGGTGAAAGTAGTGACTGCTGGCGTCCCTCTGCCTCATCCGCCCGTCCTTCCACTCTTCCTTTCCATACCAGCACTGCCGCAAAAGTGAATGACTATCTAGTCGGCACCCAGCTCGACGAAGCTCTCGAAGCCGGCCACGACATTCTGATATCATGGCCATTTGCAGATGGCGATATTCGCGACTGGACTCAAGCAGAAGCTGTCTGGTGCGCACTCCCATTTCTCTGTCGGCGAATTCATTCTCATCAGTGGCATGTAGGAAATATGTCATTTTCGGCAAACTTCAGATAAAACGCACTCAAAACGAATCACCAGTCATGCTTTCCATCGCGCCGGGTCTCTCTCGTGCTTCTCAAGAACGAATATGTCAAATGTTTTTCGAACGGTTCAACGTAGCGAGCTTTGCGATCGTCGAACGCCCCATGACTCAAATATACGCGACGGGGCAACTGAGCGGTGTTGTCGTCGACATAGGATCCGAAAAGACAGATGTGACACCCATATTTGACGGTTTTATCGTCCACTCTGCTCGGTCTTCAACTTCTCTGGGAATTGCGGATTGCGAAAAACACCTCGCTAACCTCCTGCGCTTAAATCAATCTGTCATGGCAGCGGCCTCTCCCCCCCATTCTCCTAGTGATCCTGAAGCCGTACAAGCGTTCCTCCTTGATTTGGTCAAGCATATATGGTCTGAAGGCCACATCCGTGTCCCTTCAAACGGTCAAATCGCGGAAGTGCTAGAGGATGAGGGGGTCACAGATATCGCTGCGGTCCTAGTTGCGGGGAAAGAAAAGGCAGTGATTGAGGCCGGAACAAAGAGGAAAGCGACCGCAAGAGCATCCGCTGCAGAGCAAGCGCGGGCGAGGGAAATCGAGGCTTTGGATCTCATTACACTGCAATTCCGCGACCGCACGATAACATTGGGCAAGGAACGACATCGGTTCTGTGAACCACTTTTCGACCCCTCGTTTCTCTATTCGTTGTTTCGAACGAGTGAGACGACTGCTGAGGAAGATCCACTCTCACTACAGGAGACGGTCGGGTTTGCGGTCAGTCAGGCCGGCGTTGTACAGCGGCAGCACATTTGGCAAGGACTTTTTGTTACGGGTGACCTGGCAAACCGCGTCAAGGGTATGTTCTATGCCAATCCTTCGAGTTACACTGAATACCCATCAAATAGGTATTGGAACGGCCCTCCAGTCACGTTTGTCCTCATTTATCCTTGGAAACCCAGATCAGTATAACGAAATTCAACCACGGGCCATTCGGGTCGTGGGCGTTCCCGAGTACTTCGCCGAGTACCGTGAAAAGGGAGATGGGCTCGCTGCGTTCTTGGGGACTAGCATCGTCGCCAAGGTCAGTGCGAAACTGGCTCTCCCTATGGCTAGCTGACGACAACTGAATTAGATCTGCTTCAACGATGCTCAAGGGAGAAACTTTGTCTCCAAATCAGATTACGAGGAGAAAGGTCCTCGAGCTCTAATAGAAATGTCACCTGCACTCTTGTAGTTAATATTCGGAGTTTAAACCTAAATTTTAAAACTGTACAGTTTTTCATCGGCAAACTTCGGGACCAAACCTTGGTGATACTCCCTTCACGACAACGATCTCAAGTCATACGCGATGGCACCCACCAAGAAATCCAAAGCAGCCAAGTCAACCGAGTCCATCGCCTCTCGTCTCGCTCTTGTCGTGAAGTCTGGCAAATACACGCTTGGCTACAAGTCAGCGCTGAAGCAGATGCGCAGCGGCAAGGGTGAGCCCTCCTGATACACTCACGGGGACTGGAGCGTGAGGCTGAGAAGGTCCCTTGTGCTGACGATCACAACAGCCAAGCTTGTCTTGATTGCTGGAAACTGCCCACCCCTCCGCAAGTCGGAGATCGAGTACTATGCCATGTTGTCAAAGACGACTGTGCACCACTTTGCCGGTACCAACGTCGCTCTCGGCACTGCTGCTGGCAAATTGTTCCGCGTCGGGTACGCCAATTATATGTCTCATATCGTCGATGTCCATCTGATGAGCGACCAGTTGTATGACGGTCACAGACCCAGGTGACTCGGACTTGCTTACTTTCGCCGAGGGTAACGCTGCGTAAAAACAGAATGCGCGGAAGCGCCACAGAGATTTATGTCGCAGTATTCGCACATGTTAATACTAATCCCATCATGCATCGACATGTATAAGACATGTATGCTCTCGGGGGTGTCATTACACACTATAAGCATCCAAAATGTTCCCCGGAGGTATGAGTTACATGCGTGATCGAGAAACTCAAAGTGTCATATCGTGTCCCTACATTCTCGCCTCCTGCCCTGCAAGAGCCCCACTCGCGACTAATTTGTCCACCATGTCCGCGAACGCAGGATATAGCACGGACTGCTCAGGCGAGGTAGATCGTACGGGCGGGTGTACCACCGGCTGAGAACGAGACAAGAGCGAGTTCTGAGCCACTGGCAGGTTGCGCCGTACTTCGACGTCTACGACCTTGGGCTCAGCAAAATTGCACTGGAAGGGAACGAGGTCCCCGAGCATGACGGGGTCATCATCGCTCTCGTCATCTTGTACGTCCAACCGGCTCCACTTGCGAGAAAGGCCCTGGGGCACGCTAGACTGGCTACGCCTTCGGGGTGGAATCGAGACGGGAGCGAACAACGCCATCGCCTGGGTCTTGTCGTTGGGGAGTGGAGGCGGCAGGCGAAGACGGCGGGGAGGCGCGAGGTCCGCAAGTGGCGCTAAAGCATCCAGAGAAACACGCTTGCTAACAAGCTCGCTGTGTGCGTGTTCAAAGTGGCTATGGAACTGTTGCACGCGAACAAACACCTCCTTGCAACCTGGGGCCTCAAGTGAGTAAGAACAGATAAACGAAGAACTTGCAACACACCACGTGCTGGACACAGTATGGCAGCTCTTGAAAGGTGGCTGAGCTCCATGTGGGTTTTTAACGCACTCGGCGTGTTATGAAGACGACCAGCACAACGAGAGTATTTACATGCATATGATCCATCCTGAGGCAGCTCACTGAGGCTCTGACAGAGACAACAGAGAAACCACTTGCCTGTTGGGAGACATGAGAGCAATGTCGTAGGAGATGCTGCAGGTAAAGATACACCAATCAGTGATCAGCTTGAATTGGATCTACCAGATATTCTTGATGGCTTAAGGCAAAGCAAATGAAATCAAGTTAATCACCTTTGCCAATGTATTCCAGCTATTGAGTGTAATGGTACAGCCTTCCCACTCACACTGCATGGCTTGGATGACACTGTGTGCTATGTGAATGACTTCATCCTTTGATATGTGGATCTTTGACATATCAATTTTGAAGTGCTGGGCTTTGGGAAAGAGTGTTGAAATATAAAGCAAATTGAAATTGAAAACACAACTTGTGCAAACAAGCTGAACTCATTATTCCATCCCTCAGGTATCATCAAACTAACTCTAGTTTGGGGTGTCTGAACTCTGAACAGATGGATTACTGTCATATTTCATCAAAACCATGCCATTGATGAATGATGTGAAGTGCTTATAGTTACAGATATAGCCTGATGTCACACAACTCCATGATTTCTCAGCCAAACCCTATACCTTGTATGGCTGGAATACAATCAAGGGCATCTTCAGACACATGAGACTCACTTCATTTTAAACATGGCAACTGGTGATTTCTTGTGGTTTCAAAATCACAAAACATCACCAGTTATTTGTTCAATGTTGAGTCCTCCAGCATGCTCACAGTTCACAGGTGGCTCTTGTTGAGGCTTTGTTGGAACTTGAGGCCAGTAATGGTGGTAGAACATCACAGGATGAAACAGTAGCACATTATGATACCACATTGACCACATGCATGGAAGCAAACACAGTACCTCTTCATGGATCATGGTTATGAGAGAATTATCATTGTAAATACAATATTCAATATAGTTGGTGCTATGGTCACCAAAGCTCTTCATCAAACCGTTGTAAGACTGCAGAGGTATCCTCGACATCTTTCTGAGCCTTCTTTCTCATGTAAAAGATTGGACAATCTTTGCTCGTACACAAGACATCCTTGAAAACCAATGAGTCAAAGTAACAAGAATGCTTGTTTCAGAGTTCATACCTGGTGCAACGAACCCTGGCACCGCTGGCACTGAGTCCACAATCTTGAGAACCGGACTTGCATTTGCGAGGTGGTCTTCACTTGTTTTTCGTAGAATTCGTGGATCCTAGGACGACAGTTGTTACAAACGGCGCCGTCTTGATCTACCCGTGAGATTTCAAAAAGACCTCAAACGAGCCGTACTAACTGGGTACGCTGTTATTCTGCCGAAGAGCCGTCTTGCATCCAAGACAAGTGACCGTTTTCACGGCAAACTTCATTAACCCTCCGACGGTTGGTGTTGCGATCGCGATAGAACGAGTATGATCACCGGAGACTAAGAGATAGTCAAGCACAGGCAGTACCAGGCAAGATCTAGAGCATACGCAGGGAGTTTGCTTTCTCGCCGAGGATTGGCTCAAAGATTCTCATGAGTGGTTTCGAGAGCTGATTCTCGAGGTAGTACTTAGTGTCGATAGGGATGTTGTTCTCGAGCACATAAAGTGGATCTTCAGACTTCTCATAGGCAGCAGCACCTTCGGAATAACGAAGTTTATATTTTACAGCAAAAATGGGGCAATTTGTGACGTACCTTTGATAGCCTTGACGATGACGTACGCAACGCGGTCACCGAGAGCAGGTGCAGAACCGGCGTCACGTTGCCGCATTCGTTCTGCGAGTTCTACATGGGCCTGTTTGGCTGCGTAGTCTGCTTTAGCGAGCGCTTTGGTAATTACGAGCTGGGACATGTCGATCTTGTTCTGAAGCAAATCCGAGATCATCCGCTTTGTGTAGCTAAATTGGTAGTCAGCTTCAGCAAATGCGACCAAGGGATGTCATACTCCTCCGCCCCCTTAACATCCCGATCAATGAGCATCTTGTGAAGGCATGTCTCAATAACAGTCGAAACGAGTCGGCAATTGTCTCTTCGAACAGTCTAGTCGAGATTATCAGGGAATTGCCGGATGAGTCCAAGAATGCACACCCACCTCGATACCTTTTGCGTCCATTTTATCATATTTCTCAACCTTTGTCCAGTACAGCCCCGCGTACCGCTTCTTATTTATGAGCAAGTAAGGGAAGTAAACCTTTTCGAACTCAAGATTGATCGGTTTGATGAATTTGGCTGTGACGAAGGTCGCAGCTTGGGCCCCTGCGTCGCCACTTCCGTTTGAGCAGAAGGGAAACAGGTCTGGATAGGGAGCATACCAAGTTCCATGACAGTTTTAAGCTCGGTAGGGCCGAATTTGACCATGACGGAGTCCGTGTCACCATAAATTACTTCAGCGTTGTGACTGTGGCCGTTTGAGATGGAGAATTCAGCTTCCACTTCCTGGTACACACAAGGGCGATTGAACATTAACTGAGGGGACACCTGAAGTAAATGTCGAACCTGCTTAGTTTTTTCGATCATTTGGCGACCATATGCCGTCACACTGGACGAGATAGCGAGGCACGGTAGCTTCCCAATCGTCGCACCAGTGAAGCCGTACACGGAATTAGCACTTATCTGAGTCAAGGTCAGCATGGAGTATATTGATAATGTCAGGAAAGAATACTTTGAGAGCGAGCTGACGGCCGTCCAATACCGCCCTTCTAAAAGGATCTGCTTCTTTCTTGAGATCAGCCTTTGCACGTTTTCTGGCGGAGATGAGGTCCTCCAGCACAGTTGGTAACAGCCCCTTGCGTCTTGACTTTGTAGCGAAAAAGTCTACAGCCCAGATGTGACCAGGATGCGGGGAAAGCTCAAAGATAAGTCATACCATTGTTCGGTGTTTGAATATAATCCACGTCTTTCACAAGCCCTAGCCGGTCGATGGTTGGCTTGTCTAAAAGGGTCGTGTAGCACAAGTTGTGAGCCATCATAATGGACGGATACAATGAACTAAAATCGAGTGTTGCGATAGGCATATCGTAGTACCCTTTCTTTGGTTCGATCACGGTGGCACCTTCATATTGTTCATCGGTGCCTATGGGCGCGAAATTAGCGAAGTGTGGTCGCGTTAGGCAAAATTCCTATTACCTTCGCCTTTAAACGCGGGCACAACATACCCTTCTTGGTTTGCCCTTCGGAAAAGCTGGGAAAGAACTTTGATAGACTGTCCACGAGACAGCAGGTAGTTGAACGGAACGCCTGTGACGCGCGCCATCTCGATGTAGTTTACGAAACACATCAATTTATCGAGCAATCGTTGCGGGAGGTATGCATCCTAAGCGGTGGTTGTTAGATGAATCCATTAAATGTGTGGGATGTATGGCGCGACCTTCAAGCAATATACAGCTAATCGCCTCCTGGATTCGGGTCCACCGTTCTGTAGTTCGGTAATGACTGAGTGGTGGACATCTTCTTTCTGCTCGCCTAGAAACTTTGCGCAGACAGAATTGAGAGTGTAGCTCCGCAATTTGTGTTCACGTTGCATGAACTGGAGCACGTCAAGCTGCAGGCGACCATCGAGTACCGTCTCCTTTGAATCACGTTGACCATAGGCTTTCGAAGAAAAATGGGTATCCTTGACTTGGGCCTTTATACCTGTGTAAATATAGTAACATTTGAGGGCAACGACGCAAGATAGAGACCAAAGACAAACCCTTGAGTCTCCCAAGATGCGGAAATTTGATGGCCTTCAGGCATTTTGCCCTCTCTATTAGATATGGCCAATCGAAATTCGAGATGTTGTACCCGATGACTACGTCGGGATCCACCTGTTCGATGAAATCCCGCCAAGCAAGAAGGAGCTTCGCTTCATCATCGAAAGAGAGTACTTGGGATCCAACAATATGTGAACATGAGTTCAGCGTAAACACGTTGCGGATGAATGGCTGCGTCTCCCCTATTCCATATATATGTCAACAACGGAGGGCGGCAGCGGCAGGAGTTTTACCTTGCCGAGTTACCATGTTCGCAATTTGAATAACAGGATCGACGTCTGCCTCAGGAAAGATACCCTTTCGTCCAGCGCACTCGATATCAAAACTGAGTATGCGTAGGGGTGCAATCTTTTGCCAGTCACCCTCAGGGGAGTGTGAGGCGAATGCATCCCACCTTGCAGGGGTGTTAACAAATGACGAAGCAACGACCCTGACGTCCCCATACCTCACGTTAAGCTCTATTTGACACGTTGATCGTCTTGCCTCGTCTGAAAGAAGCTTGTATTTTCCTGCTGGTAATTCAATCCAGTTCATTCCTACCACCTAGTAGATATACATGACTCGGAATGAGCATCTAGTGTAACAGCAAGAACCGACCTTCGTATCAATCATGAACCGGAGTGTGTATGGGATGTTGCTTTCGAAGGTTGAATGGGGCTGGCCAAGGGCGAAGAAATCTCGAAACGCGATTTCACCTCGTTCGAACACGCGTAATCACCGCGAAATGAAATGTCAGCAGGCGAAAGGAGGATAACTTGAAATGGTCTTATCTCGGACTTTGGGGAGTGATTTTGGGTCTGTAACCGTAAGCTTCAAGAACGGGGAGCAGTCATCCCCCAGGTATCCCCAGATGGTGCGCTTTTTCACAATTTCGACATCAAGGACGTATTCACCGCCAGCGCTCTTCTGACTCGGCATGGCACATTAGATCATCAAGAAAACTAATTTTTGCTCACATTCAATGCATCCATGAAAGCATCCAAATCGTCTTTGTCGAAACCGCGAGGAACAGGAATATAGAAATAGGGCATAAACTGAGTGACGTTTGCAAGCACACTGTTCCCAGCCTAAGGCAGCTGGTAGTCAGCGGTACCACCAAGAGCGGCGATAGACAAAAGTACCTCTGTGACACCATACATGCGTAACATTATACGTCCTGTTGTGGGATCCGTTGCGTTTTCAACATCCGTCTGCTGAAAGACTAGCACTATATAAGTAAAAGGGCAAGATGTCAATGACTAATGCCACACCAATAGTGTCCGTCTTCTCGTTTATTGGTTTGAGCTTTGGGCGTGACCAAGAATCTGCACCCCCTTCAGATGCTGAGGGACATGTCAGCTCGAGACGTATCACAACGATGATTGGAACACACATGGTCCGCTCTGGCTCAGCTGTTCCAGCACATCAGCAAAGGACGAATTTTGTGTATTCTGAGAGTTGGCAGGCGTCAACTTTCTCCGCTTCGTTGCAGGTTCAGCGGATTTCTCTGCTTTAGGTCTGTTGTGGGGTCGGTATAAGCACCTGAGCTCTAAGAAGTGTAACACGCGGACTGTTCACCTAGAGCTGCTGTTTGGCATGTCAGAAAGATTAATGAAAGCACAGTCGACGTGTGGACGCGTCTGTGGCGACGCGTGTGGTCATATTTGTACAATTTCTATTCTCGGATAACCCCTGTGTACTATACATCCTTTAGAAGAACAGCTCGGAGCACAATTTTATGGTATCCGCAGGAGATTGAACGCTGTGTCCAACAGTCCTATCATCCATGTAGATTTCGTGATCATTCCCTCCCTGTTAATGTCGGTGAACGAATTACAGTCGATTTATTACCAACGTGAACTCACCGTCTGAGTCTTGTCTCCGAAGAAGTGAATCTCCTCAAATCCCTCTTTTTCGACAAATTGCAGACAGTAGCGCTTGTCCCACCCGTCTGGGAAGATGTCAAAGGAGATTTGGCCTCCGACGGAAAACGTCAATTTGAGGTCGAGGTTCTCCGGGCGACATTGCTCGCGAAGCTTTTCGATAAATGCGGCACGTATATGTTGTTTCTAAGTATGCACGTCAGACTTGCCGCAGGGGTACACTGGGACCAACTCACTTTATCGTGTGCTTCGAATGCGTCGCGCTCTTGCTTGCTGTTCGGAAATGTCAGTCGAGGGTACAGCGCGGAATTTGAGACCTACGTTGCATTCCTCCCGATCGGACTAACGTTGATCATCCCGTTTCGAAACTCGACGAATGTGCCCCTAGCAAAACCTCGATGAAATGAAACAATAGTTCAGATCTTATCACACACCGCTTGATCGGAATGTCGATTTCAGACAAGTAACGAAGTATATAGTTGACGAGTTTTTTGTACTTTTCTTCCCCTACGAGATTGATGAACGACTGTGTTGCCAGAGGCTTTCCGAGGCGAAAGGCGGTCAGGCCGTTTTCTGCGAACCCGTAGTCAAAGTCCTCAAGAACTGATGGGACGTTGGCGTTGGACGATGCAACAGGGGTCTGGACAAACCATTTCTGCCGTCTACTGCGAGCTGTTCGCTGATCTTGACAAGATCTGAGCCTCCGACGAATCCGATAGCGACCTTTTGCCTGAGCTCGCCGAGGAATTTGACCATCTCTGGCGTGACTCTCTGCCTGCAGGGGGTCATTGGTGAGATAATGACCAGCAAGAATGATCAAACCTAGGTGGTGTCAGTGTGCCGTCGACGTCAAAGAGCACCAATTTCTTGCTGGGACGATTCGCGAAATCTGAAGCAACCATGATCGATGTGGTTGAGTTCAATATGATTAGATGTGGCGGTGCTATATACTTCTTCTACTACCATGACGGAGCGATACAACGCATTTGCCTTGCCACCCCAATTACTCGAAAACCTCGCTTCAAGGACTCTCATTGGACAACTCAAACCCAGCGAACCTTCTACCCCACCACCCAAGGTAACGCTCACCTCGAATGCAAAAAGCTGCAATATCTGCCTTGGTGCCGTCTTTGAAGATGTAGATGAACAACGTGCCCACTTTCGTACCGACTGGCACCGCTACAATGTCAAGATACGTCTCACTGGCAGGAACCCTGTCACTGAGGCTACATTCACTCAGCTCGTCGGTGGTATGCGTCCGCTCACCCTTCTTGACCAAACACCTGACCCAATGCCACAGGTCTAGAGGATTCACTTTCGGGATCTGCCTCCTCAGACGACGAATCCTCGGATGATCCAGATACTGTCAATGCTCTCCTTAGCAAAATCAACTATACATCTCTCTCGGATTATGCCGAGGACAACACTATCAGAGCTCCACTAACACCTATAGCCTGGTTTCATTCCCCACCATCAACGCAGATCGGAGTCTATAGAATGTTATTTCCTCTCGACACCCCTCCGTCTGCGTACCTGTCCGAACTAAGAGAAATGCAGACCATCGCCGAAGGTGGAAGGAAGTGGGCTCTGTTCATGGTTGCTGGTGGCCATTTTGCGGGAGCCGTAGTCAGAGTGGGACGTATTGTTGACGAACAGGATGAGGTCGTGCAGACCAAAAAGAGAAAGCCGCCAAAGCAAAAGCCACAGACCGAAGTTTTGAGGCACAAGACATTCCATCGCTACACGAGTAAGCAAAGATTTCTTGATATTGGCATATTTTAACAAAATATTTAGCACGTAGGAAGCAGGGAGGGTCTCAATCGATTAACGACAATGCAAAGGGTGCTGCGATCAGTGCAGGCGCCATGCTACGACGGTATGGAGAACAAGCACTGCGAGATGTGAGCACAAATCGCTGAATTTCATTGACTTCTCTACACGAAACTGACAGGATATCCGCAATTTACTTCAAGATTGGGCAGAAGATATCCACGAGTGCGAGCGCATCTTCATTCGAGCGAGTGTATCCAACCGACGTATTTTCCTCGAATATGAAGGGTGCATAATTAACAAGGGGGATGATAGGCTTCGAACCTTCCCATTTCCGACGCGTCGACCAGTGCGTTTTCACCTGCTGCAGCAACAATCGTTAATTTACATATCACAGACGCAGGCGGAGCTTGGCAGATGCCTTCAGGAGCTAGTGCAAGTCAAAGTTTCTCACCTCACCGAAGAGGCCTTGCGTGCTCAGGATGAAGCCTATCTTGCTTCACTGCCACAACAGAAACACCAGCCCACCCAACCCGCTTCCGAGAGTCCGGAGAAACCTAGACCTGCCCGTTTGACCAAAGAGGAAGAGCTTTATCGCGAAAAATGGGACCGGTTACTTGACATGATTTCCAAAGGCCGTCTCGAGCCTTTAAAAGGGTTTTGGGAACGAGAAGGCGAGGATATCGGTGGGATTGATGCACCAATCCCAGAGTGGACAGGTGACCGGAGGGCATCTCTCCTGCAAGTTGCGGCACAATCGGGGCAAGATGCTGTTGTGCAGTGGCTGTTGTTCGATTTGCACGCAGATCCCACAACACCTGTCTCGCTCACATGGACAAAGGAGGGTGAGGTCGAGTCGGAGGCGTCTGATACGGAGACACATCCTGCGGGGTCTTGGCGTACGGCATACGACCTGGCCCGATCCCGTGCAGTGCGTGATATATTTCGGCGGTGTGCAGCTGACCATCCAGACTGGTGGGACTGGTTTGGTGTTGCCCACGTACCGAGCGCGCTGAGCAAGGAGAAGGAAGAAGAGAGGGACGACAGGAAGAAGCAGAGGCGAAAAGGGCTGAGGGATAAGATGCGGGAGAGGGAAGCACGAGAGCGCGACTCACGGGAGAAGCCTCCGGAAGTGGTTCTAACCGCAGAACCCCCAAAGGTGCAGAAGGCGTTGCCAAACGAGCCACACAAACTGGGAGGCGCCTCTGGCTCTATGGATGGTATCGCAGGACTGACACCAGAAATGAGGGCAAAGGTGGAGCGAGAGCGAAGAGCCCGAGCAGCTGAGGCCCGTTTGAAGCTTGACAGGTAGTTTGACGGGTTGTCTGGTCCGGTAACAGAGTCGACGCGATACGTTACAGTATCTGCTCACTTTCTCATATGATCATCAAGCCATCATATATGCTAGCCTTTGGACTGTGTCGCAGGGTAGAAATATTGAGCATGTAGGCTTTGAGCAGGGGGATCTGCCGAGTGGTGGCAAAGTGCTTAAAGTGCTTCCATTGACCAGGTGCGGCACCAACCCGCAATGCAGAGTCCAGACACAAATATGGGGTGTTGTCCCTGTCGAACCCGGCAGTTATGCGCGCGGCGGCGGCAGGGGCTAACCTTCCGAATACGGACTTCATACAACCGATTGAAACGAGAGGGTAAGCTACACATCCCCACATCACATTATGAAGTCCCACGAATCAATCCTGCATCCTTTTCAGATCCTCCAAATAATAATGCGCCTTTCCAAGCATCCAGATCGTAAACGAAAACTTAAAGTTGGGGTACGACATCATGCCATTCTTGTTATACACCCCTTCAATCGCCTCTTGAGACCAGGATCCATCCTGTAGGATGGAATTAAAATTTTTGACGGCCAGACTATAGAAACCTTTTCTTACTGGGAGTTGGCGTGACATGACCAATTGGACAGCCTTCTCAATGGGTTCCGCATGGGGATACTTAGCGTGCATGAGAGCCATGGCTGCCCAACACGTCTGCACAGCCTGGGTGTTCTCGTGTTCAACCCAACGACGGAGTTCGCACGTCTGCAAGCCAAGCACGGATAGTAGACGTCAATCGCCATAGATCCAATGAACAGAGTGCGCAAACCTTGTAACTTTCCCCCCAACCTCCGTCCTCCCGCTGCTTTGAAAGCAAAAAATCACACGCACGTCGGACAGCAGCGCTGTTCGAATAGTACTCCCCACCGAGGGCTAGACTTTCCAATGCAAACTGGGTTGCGTAAGTGAAGCAGATCCCCCAAGATCCGATCCAGCCTCCCTCCGGATCTTGCACTTGGTGAAGCCATTTGATCGCACCAGTGATCGTCTGCCTGTTAATACTAGTTAAAACCGTGCTTTAAACCGAACCTGTTGCACTTGCATAATTTCTGCACTCCGGTAGTCCGGATAATATCTCTTGAAAATCGACAAGGATGTTATCACGGAAGTTGTGCATTCTGTGTAACAGAACTCAGTCATGATATCCGCTATACAAAGTTAACACCACTTCGACGACAGGATCATTACTACCACACGTACCAAAGACCTCCGCTGGATTGAACCACTCTAACCAAGCGGGTGCCCTCACAAGTTCGTAGCTTGCAAAACCACCATTGGCATTTCGCAGCGAGAGCAGTGTATCGACAGCATCGAAGAGCCGGTCATCTGAGATAACCTTCTCCATTCCTCTGTGAATATCTTAGGGGCGATCATTTTGAATCATCAAGCATACGCACCCCACCTGATTCTGGAGATACAAGACCGACTTGAGACCCTCTCCTGTGCAGTCACTGACGGTGTAACCCTGTTCCTTCGTGCTGAACGGCCAAGCTCCCTTGGTCCGGTGACGATAAGCGGACTTAAAGTGCTTTGGATTCTCTCGAATTTGGCAACCGTCCAACCATTGCAAAGCCAGTTCGAGACTTTCCTTGTTTTCT
>JBBPTV010000022.1:0-92463 GCA_038094275.1 Tubosaeta brunneosetosa
CTTATCAGTACCATAGGATTGTGCTAAATTGCACTGGAATAAACAGATCCCTAGTAGTACTCAGTGAATTGATTATCCTTTTCAATGTATGTAGAAATAAACAAGCTATGAAATGGTCCAAAATCATCATTAACATTACGTCTATGACCATATGGAACGGAATTACCAATATGAAGCCATATGAATACAGTATGACTGCTATATGTCCATAACAAATAGGCTTCTCTTTTTAGGGGCTGAAAGATGTGTAGGTTTTGTGCCTCTAATGCACCATATGACTGAAGTGGAGTAACTGCACAATCATTACATCATATTACAAGCTGATATGAGTATGAATAGTAGTCAGAATGTGACACAAGTGAAATAAGTACCAGAATCCCTTATACACAGAAGGGAAGATGGTGATTTTTGGATTCCATCAGGCTGTGAATGAAGTAAATATGAACATAAATGGCATATGTAGTATATTAGACATCATTAGCTACAATAGTGATCAAATATGCCTGCTTTGTCAATTCATAGAAGTTAACAAAACAAAAGATCTACAAAATGTTAATATGGGTTATGTAGAGTATGTGAGATCTAGGGTGTTTCCATGGTCCAGAACAGTCATGCTGTATTCATAATGATGGTATAAATGTCAAAGATGATTCCTGAGACACCACCAAGTGTGCAATAACAAATTTCAAGCCTAGCAAGCATAATAGCCCATTTGATGAAAATCTACCATTTAACACTATTGAAATGTGGATATAAGATACAACAAAGGCTGTGATAGCATGTTACTATATGTATCTACATTGGTGGAGTCCAGTATTGGCATCTATCCTATTACATTGGTGAGATTCCACTATCCAGACTAAAAGTCCCAAAACTGTTCCAATGTAGTTGCTGTTTTAAAATGGCCATATCTTTGCCAAATATGGACCGGATCACATGACCCAGGGACCGAAATGTAGCCAAGAGTGTGTACTATTATTTGTCTCACTACACATAAGCGAAATTCCCACAGGGTATTGCAGTGCGCTTCACGCACTGCATCTTCGGTAGGTATTGGAACGCTTTTGGGAGCCACTGTAAGACCCCACCCTACCACTGCAGAATATCCAGTTTATTGTTCCATTGTCTAGCTCTCTCCGTTCTTACAGACTTACATCCATGACCGCTACTCCCACAGACATGTGTTCCCATGACAATGATCCCAAGGTCAAATTGGTGGACGATACCATCAGTGGTGTGTAATCTTGCCATCCATAGTTTCTGCCTGGTAACTCTGTCATCTTTAAGCTCTTACAGAAGCCCTCTGAGGCATTCAGTTGTCAGAGGAACATGTTTCTCAGGTTCATTGCGCTGTCCTTGCTGTTATCACACAAACCAGTAAGGGTTCGCGCTCGATCCCCTAGCATCTGATTGCAGTACTCAGAATCAGACGCTACTTCACACTCAACTTCAATTCCAGCACCTGTGGACAGCCCGCTCACTTCGAAGCCCACCAGCGGGGATTCTGATGCTGACTCAACCCACACAGCCAGCAGCCCTCCCACCATCACTTTGAGCATTGAAGAGTTGTCTCCCCCCACACAAGATCAAGCCAATGCCGAAATATTGCCAAAGATTCCCACTGGCCACTATACCATCTCCCACAAGGAGATTGAGGTCATTCTGCCATTATTGGGACAACCTGAGCCGTTCTATTTGATCATCCGTGGCAAGAGGGTCGGTGTGTTCTCCAATTGGTGAGTATACATCACAATTGATTTCATCATACACTCATACTGAATATTCCCGCAGGGAGAAGGCATCCCCCTTGGTTACTCGCGTTAGTGGTGCGATGCACTGCAAGCTCCCACTGGGCACAACCATTGCTGAAGGTCGTCAGATCGTAGAGAAAGGGATTGATGATGGAATTGTCTTAGTTGTTGGTAAAGGCCCTGGTAGCAAGGGGCTTGCATAGGCATAGTAATACTGTGCTCCTGTAAAGCCGTGTGCAGCCTTGTCAATGACATTTACTGTGACTCCACCAATATTGTAGTAATTATGGTGTGGCAAGACATGAATGTTGCATCATATAATGACATGCACCAGACAAGTACCATGGGTTCCTGTGAGCCCTGGATACAGTGGGGCACTACTAGGGACACACGCATACAGGTACCTCCAGCTTTGTAAATGAGATACGCTTCTTATTTTAGTGGACGAGCCATTGTTGGGATACAGAGAGAGTATACTTTCATTACTAGTATTTGTGGTCAATGGTTAAATCTCCCATACTCATATTGCGGCGGCCAGTTCGTGCATCCAGTGGATGGCCAAAGCAATCAATAAGTGGTTTCACGCTTTGGCACACATACTATGTGCATCTCCGGGCTATAATAACTCGAAGACTGTGTTTCTGCATTTCCATGTGATGCTGAACACTGTATAATGGGTTGAATCGTGTTCACTGGTTAAATCTCCTATACACTGAGAGTCACCGCCACATCATGTCACATGTCACAAACTGATTGGTAGTTGGTTTTGCTCCCTACTTGGTTCATGCAATCATAGGCCAACCCAAATTGTACAAAACCCCAGAGGAACGGATAATTGCTGCCTGCTCCTATTGTGCCAAGTACTATGAACGGTTTGTTCTCTGTTTGCAGATGGTGTTAAGTACTAATTTCATACTAGTCACAAGAAGGAAATCAATCAAAAGGTGCAGGCAAGGCATATCAGAGACAGAGGCAATGAAAAGTAGGTGGAAAATATTGTCCAGGTTTTGGCTTTTCGTTTTCAGGCTCATGGATTGTTTCCAGGGGCCAGCAGTTGAATAGTGCCACATTGCTGGGTCAGCCATGGGTGTCTAACATCTTGTCTCGGCGGTAAGTACATCAATCATGTTGCCGCAACTCATGATGAGATATCGATAGTCCTGGTCAACCAAAAATTGAAAATGGGATACTGTCACACGAACAGAAGGACGAGCGGTCAAATGATAGCTTGCAGCAAATTGAGCTTGTGCTTTATTCCACGGTTGAGGGGTCATCGCAGTGGCTTGCGGCAAAGCTCTGCAATAGTTACGTGCAGTCCAGTGACTATTCTAACATCAATAGCATTGTGACAGCCCTTGAATGACTGGACAGCCATTTGCAGGCTGTGTGTCTTGCAGCGCCATGGGGCTTAGAGGGGACTGATGGTACAGCCCACAAGCTTCGTCTGGTAACACGTGTTTTTGAAGATTTGCTTCTCAACGCAATGGAAGGCAACAATATCTCAGATCTACAATGACGTGGTGTTCTACTTTATCAATCTGTCGAAAATGTGTGTTAGAATCTATGATTTTATTTTGTCCCATGTCATGCAATGTCTATATTGACTTTCATTGTTAGGCAACAGCTACTTTGGTTGAAGTGCCAAAATTTGGCAAGGAAATCACTATGACTATATGTATCCATCAGAGAATGGGTCTTGTGGGCTCCTGGACGCATACAGACATGTTCACATCATTGATCGTGGTACGCGTTCACATTGTTGATATTGATTATATGGCAAGGATTTTTAGATCATGTTTTGGGTTCTGACGCATTCGTACCAGCCCCCTCCTACTCCCTCCTCACCTGTGTGCCTACCACTACTACTCAACACAACAAATAGTGTGGGTGATCGCTACGTTGCCTGCTTGGATTTCTAGTTACTACTAATGTCTTATAGATGGCTCCCCCATGTTGGACAAATCCAGAACAAAAGGCATTCCTCAATGAGGAGCTGCTGACGTTCCTGAAGCTCGACCGCAAAGAGAAAAGGAAACATTGGATCTCTGTGTTCAAAAGGTGGGGTGAACGCTGGCCAGAGCATGCCACTACACTCTCAGATATACTGGAAGACCAAGACCTTACGGAAGAGCAAGCTACAATAGTCTCAAACACCTGGGTGAAACACCGACGGGTGGGTAGTTTGTTCAACATCGCAGCACGTAATGTTACTCACCCTATGTAGCAAATACAACAGTGGGTGCATTGGAACACTTGGGAGGGTAATCATTTGGCGAACAATAAGACGGCATGCCTCATCAATGAGCTGATGAAACCAAAAACACGTACAGAAAAGTTATGGGAAATCTATGTGAAGACTCACTATGCATCACATGTCAAGGGCTCAGTTCCTGTGGGATCCAACATTGTCACGGTGCGACAGAAGATTGAGGACGCTATGAAGAATGAACCACAGGAGGTCATCGATGACCTCAAACTAGAACAGGCAAGACAGCAGGCGGCACTCAAAACTAGCAGCTCAGACAACAAAGCTGTTGAGGTGGATCCTATGGTGATTCGAAGGTTAGTGTGTTGTGTCATCAGACAGCTGGCACTACTGACCTCTATAACGTATGGCTAGGAATATTCGGGAGGTTGGACCAACACTCGTCTGAGTACTCAAGCACCTTGCGAGGAAGACCGGTTGGTCCTTCAGTGTTATCATGGGAGGACCTGATCCGATTACACCAGAGGAGGGTAATCATATCACAAGGTTAGTATCTGCGACTTCGCTGGTCACAATTTACTGATCACACATACACAACAGCCTTCACATTGGCTCAGACAAGCATGGTCACAACTTCTCCGATGCATTTGACAAGTACGACAGCATCATTGTGGAGGCATATGGCAGATTCCTGGACAACGTCTATGGTAGTAAGTATAATTTTTTTGGTTGTAACTGCACGTACCAACCACCTGCCTGAAGCCACTGGCATGCAATCTTTCGAGGACAGGTCCAAGTCCCTGGAGGAGTCCTCAGAAGATGCTGAGGGCCAAGCTGATGATGGTGACCAAGAAGTGGTAGACGCGCAGGCTATGGCAGACGAGAATGACAATGGCAGCCATGACGAATACGATGGCAAGCATACCGGCAGCCACGACGAGCAAGATAGTGAGAGTGATGGAGGGAGAGAGGGAGAACAGGAGAATGGCGACAACGATCCAGTGCAATCACACTCTTATAGTTCCTCTGAGCCACCAAACATTGCAACATTGATGAACGCCACAGCTAGGGATATTGCAATGCCAACGAACTTCGGAGCGCCAGCCACATCTTCTAGCGCCAGCCCACCACCATTGCAACACAATGCCGGCATTATGATGCCTCATGATACAAACGTTGCAATGCTGGCTGGCATGTCTTCTCTTCTTGGCATGCCACCATTGCAACGCAATGCTGGCGTTACAATGCCTCTCGACATTGCAACAACCCAGGACCTGTACTTTGGCAATTTCTCATCTTCGGGCTTGTCGACGTCCTCCAATGCTTTCTCGGCTGGAGTGGGTGGTACTATTTTCCCAATCTCTTTTACCGAACTCCTTGAGAGCAGCATAGACCCATCAGCCTGGACTCACTGGCCACCACTCCAACCCGATGGAACACTTTCATTCAACTCGTCAGTGTACACACCATCCACTTTGCCGACGTGCCCTGTGAATGATCCAATCCCACCTACTGATTCAGCAAGCGCATTTGCCCCATATCAACCCCCACAATTTAATTTTGGGGGTATAGATGTCACTAACACCATATCCCCCAACGCTACGTTGCTTCGCACACCGGAGGTGACAATACCGACCCCTCCTGCTCTGGAAATATTGCCTACACCAGCACCGGCTCGCGCATTGCCCATGCCATCAACACAAGCATCTAGTCCCACGGCTACACAACCCCTACCATCTCCCCCCACCCTGCAGATGGACCCTGGGGTTGTCCCAACTCAGCAAACTGTTGGCTCGAGTGCGGCTCCAGGAGACGTCAAAAGTCGCCCGAAATGAAAGCATGTCCCGTCTCAGTGTGCACAAAGGGACAATGCCATAGGCGTACCTGGGAAGGAAAACTGTGCGCCTCCATCTAGCAAGAGTGCGATGAAAGGGAAGAAGTGAGCACCAAGTGGAGATACCGCGATTGTATGTGGTTCACCGAAGTATGTTCTCATTGACACTCTTTCGTTTTTGGAGCTGACTATCAAGTAGGAAGTGTAAAATATGACACCCTGAGCCAGAAAATCCATAGTCTTTAGTCTTGTAATGCTTGTACATAATACATGCTTTTTTGTCTGTGTACACTTGTGGTGTTTGTCACTATGTGGCTTACCATGCTGAGTCTGGCAGCATACATTGTTTGAGATACATAATATATGTGTCATTTTGTGTCAGCAGCATCTGCAAGAGGTGGCATTTGGTAGAACAAGCAGCTGCAACTTAAGACTGTCAACATTTATTGTGACAAATACATTGTGCAATTTGGTACATTTTTAATGGCAACAACCTACTAAGCTTGAGCAAACGACGGGTGAACCAGAATGTTTGACCTCAAACACAGACAAGATGGCATCCGAATCGGTGGCTGACGCAGGGTAGAGCCTTGCTAGGCTACCGCTGTTGGCAGGACAACTCGTCTTTGCGCTGAGTGTGTCGCCCAGGCTGGCAAAGACACTTGCCAACTTTGTTGCGCTCTGCACCAGAGAGAAGGGGCATGCAAGAGTGCAGGGAACAAAGGGCTCCATTATCTGGGTTGCCCCATTCATCACATTGTCAAGGGGTTTATCGCCTAGGGTGGAGATATACTGCAGGGGGATGGAAGTGGTGGCGAGATAGGACTGTCGGATCCTGCAATGTGGTATTATCTCTGATCCAATATTATATGTACAGTCCATTTATGGAGCCAATTTCAAAGCTGAGGAGAAGGGCCTCAAGGTGGTTCCCTGTAAAGGCTCCCTTGGAATGGTGAGTTCCAAGACCGGGACAGGTGGCAGAAATGTGTCACAATTTTTCATTGTACTCACAGATGATGAACTGTGCACCACAAGGGGTGTACTTATAAGACAGAAGCTGGATGAGATGTTGCAATAGAACGGTTGACATAGGGGAAGTAGGGACAATATGCATTGCAATGGGATGGCAAATTCATCAGTCATTGCAATCCATTGAGACACTGAGAACTAACCTTAGTCATTGCAACAGAAAAGGTGAGCAGGGGAAGCGTTGCAAGAGCAGGGCCCCAGGCATGCGCATTGCAATGAGAAAAGAGCAGACAAAGTGGTCAATTGGTTAGTCATTGCAATGCATTGATGATTGAGCTCACCTTTCATTGCAATATATTGTCCACTACATGCACATTACGACAGGGAAGGGGGGGAAGGGAATGTTGCAATGACTTGACAAGTGGAGAACCACGTACAATATTGCAATCGAAAACGCTGGGTTGATCGGTAGGGGTAGCCTAATCAGTGGGGCTACGTGCGTTGCAATAGAACAAAGGGCACAAGGAAAATATTGCAATGACTTGGTCACCGTGTGTTGCAATAGATGAATGGAGAGAGGAGAGAAAGGAGAGCATTGCAATAGCTCAGACGGCGGGGGATGCACTACAAGGGAATGTTGCAATAACCTGACACAGGTAGTATTGCAATGGATATTGATCGTGGGAGAACTGCGTGAGAGAATGCTTGATCTGGCAAAACTGTGCATGTTGCAATAAAGACTGTAACTTGAGGGGGTGGATTACAATGGAAGCACAGTATGCCAAAAAATTTGCAATGGTCAGGCATGCAGATGAGTAACAGTCATATTTGCAATGCATACACCACAACAATGATAATGAATCATTACAATGAAACTACAGTATAGCCTGGTTCATCTGGAAAAAGGGTCTGGATACAGGAGGCAACATAGTACTACATGGTCTTTATAACCATCATAAAAAAATAGTCCCTGGAGTCTTCCCCCCTGTATGTAGTACTACATAGTCAGTGGATGTCTACCAGGTCCTACTGTAGCCAGGGTCATGTCAACCTAGGCCTATGGTAACCATCTGAAGACTATGGTAGTCAGCAAGACTACAGGTACTATGGAAGCTACAGTGGCCAATACAACCTACAAGACTATGCTAGCCAATCTAGACTACACCTCAGACCATAGAATAACAGATAACCAATCATAAATGGTGATTGCATAACCAGTACTATATTACACTTATGCCTAGCTACATCTACTGTATATACAGTCACCTATCCCCACTTCATACCACACAGGTGCATACAGGTGCACATGCACATTGGCTGGAGGAACATGGATGAGCAGGTGTGTGTACACTTCAGTGAGTACATACCATCCTTGGATTGGAGCAGGCGCAGGTGCACACAGGTGCACATGCACATTGGCTAGAGGGATATGGATGAGCAGGTGTGTGTATACTTCAGTGAGTATGTACCATCCTTGGATTGGAGCAAGCGCAGGTGTGCACGGGTGTGCATGCACATTGGCTAGAGGGATGTGGATGAGCAGGTGAGTGTGTACCTGGGTGAGTATGCACCATCTTTGTATTGGGGGAGACATGGGTGCGGGTTGGTGGATGTGTGCACGTCTTAGCTTGGTTGGCTGTTGATGCGTGTGATGAGGTGAGTGGGATATGCGTGCACTTGTGTGAGCACACACCTGGGTGAACGTGGGTGAGCGGCCTGGTGTTATGTGCTCTGTGGGCGCATACATGTTTTCTAGATGGACAAGGCGAGCGTGATGTGTGTGTGCTTGGGCGAGCACACACCATGAAAGCAGGTGAGGAGGGTGTTTGCGTGCTCTGCGGGTGCATGCGTGCCATTCTTAGATGGACACGCATGCGCTTCTTTGCTTGGGTACGCGAGTGTGCAGGTGCTGTGTGCATGGACCTGCAGGTGCATGTGCAGCTCTGGATGGGTGAATGTAGGTGTGCACAAGTGCACAGTGGACGTGGGTGAGCACATGATTGTGCGGGGTTGTGATGGTAAGGTAGGAAAGAGCGAGACAGGACTTAGTGAGATTTCCAAAGTCTGTATTATGTAAGCAAAGGCCATGTCAGCGTGGCCTCTCAGACACATCCCACATGCTCACTCTGCCTTGTGCAAAGACCCATACACATACAGGTATGTTCTCTCCATTCTCCATTCACACTCCCTGCTCACCCCAGTGCACACGCACCTGCGTCCCTCCAGCAAGACGCGCACGAACATCCCCACTCACCTGCCACCCACGTCCCTAGTGCAGGTGCATTCTCACCCAAGTACACGCACACCCCATTCACCCGCATCAACCCAGTGCGAGTATGTGCTCACCCAAACACACAACCACCACATACCCGCCACAACCACCATCACCACGGTGACCGCAACGAAAACGAGGCGACTGCATGAGGACGAGGGGGGGTGGGCAACGCAACTGCGAGCCCACTGCCACTACCACCACAGCGATTGCAACAAAGACAAGGACAACATGGCAACCGTGATGAGGACGAGGACGAGGGGCACGCAGGTAACGCAATGGGAGCCCACCGCTGCCACCACCACCACCAACCACAACGAGGTCGACGGGGGTGCGGGCAACACAACTGCGTACCCGCCACCACCACGGCGATCGCGATGAAGACGAGGGGGGCACAGGTAACCCAACGGTGAGCCCACCGCTGCCACCACTAACCGCAATGAGGTTGACAGGGGTGTGGGCAATGCAACTGCGTACCTGCCACCATCACCACGGTGACCGCGACAAAGATGAGGGGAGTGTGGGCAGCACCCACCACCATGTAGCGACTGTGATGAGGACAAGGGGGGTGCAGGCAACCCAACGGTGAGCCCGCCGCTGCCACCACCACTAGTTGCAACAAGGTCGACAGGGGTGCAGGCAATGCAACTGCGTACCTGCCACCACCATGGCAACCGCAACGAAGACTAGGGGGTGCAGGATCCCCGCCACCACCATTGCGACCGCGATGAGGATGAAAGGGGCGCGAGCAATGCAACAGCAAGCCCGCTGCCACCACCGCCACCACCGTGACCACAAAGAGGATGAGACAACGCAATGGTGTGCCTGCCACCAATGCCACTACCACGATTGCCATGAGGACGAGTGGGCAACGCAACGGTGCGCCTGCCACCACCATCATGGCGAGCACGACAAGGATGAAGGGGTGTGTGTGCAACGCAATGGTGTGCCTGTCACCACCACCACTATGACCATGATCACAACAAGGTGTAGTATAGATTACTTGTATTGTAGCACACACAAATATAATTGTTTTGGATTACACAAGGTTAGAGTTTGTTAGGAATGTCAGTGTTAGAGTTATCTATCAGGTTGATCATGTAGTCTCTGTAATCCTCTGTAGTCCTATAATCCTCCTTAGTCCTGTAGCCTACTATAGTCCCATAGTCCACTATAGACCACTGTGTTCACCTGTAGCCTGTGTAGTATTGCCATGACTACATAGTCTACATAGTCCATGACCTGGCCATGCAGGCAACAGTAGGCTACAGAGTATGTTACATTTGAAGATGGACTACAAAGGACAATGTATGCTACATATATTGGCCTTGGCTACAGCCATTTTTGTTTTTTCCAGATGTTGCATATTCTCACCCTCATCATCGTCGTGGCAGCAGGTACCTCATACTCCACCATTGTCCTCGTTGGTGCTGTGGTGAAGGGTATGCTGTTGCATACCCTCACCGTCGTCGTGACGGTGGGGGTAGGTGCCCTCATTGTTGGCGTTGTGGTGATGGGTACGCCATTGCGTATCCTTGCCCTCGCTGTTGTCATCAGGTGGTGGCAGCAGGTGCCTCATACTCCACTGTCGCCATTGTCGTGACGGTGGGGGTAGGCGCCCTCGTCGTCAGCGTTGTGGTGATGGGTATGCCATTGTGTATCCTCGCCCTCGCCATCATCATTGGGTGGTGGCAGCAGGTGCCTCATACTCCACCATCACCCTCACTGGTGTTGTGGTGAAGGTGGTGAAGGGTACGTTGTTGCATACCCTCGCCATCGTTGTGACAGTGGGGGTAGACGCCCTCGTCATCGGCGTTGTGGTGATGGGTACGCCATTGCGTATCCTTGCCCTCGCCGTCATCATTGGGTGGTGGCAGTGGGTGCCTCGTACATGTTGGCGCTGTGGTGATGGCAGTGGGTGCTTGCCGTTTCCTCCAATGCCCTCATCGTCGGCGCTGTGGTGGTGGGTGTGCCATACCGTACCATTGCCCTAGTCGATGTCGTGATAGTGGTGGTGGCAGCAGGTGCATCATTCTCTGCCGCCGCCCTCGTTGGCGCTGTGGTGATGGTGGTGGGTGCTCACTGTTTTCCTCCAACACCCTCATCGTCGGCACTGTGGTGGTGGGTGCGCCGTCGCGTACCCTTGCCCGTGTCAACGTTGTGATGGTGGTGGTGGCAGTGGGTGTGCCATTTTGCACCGTCACCCCATCATCAGCACTGTGGGGTGAGTGTGCTGTTGGGTATCCTTGCCGTTATTGTTGTCGTGATGGTGGCAGTGGGTGGTGGGTGCCTCGTACTTGTCGGTGCTATGGTGATGGCGGTGGGTGCTCACTGTTTCCTCTGACGCCCTCATCGCCGGCGCTGTGGTGGTTGGTGCGCCGTTGCGTACACCTGCCCTTGTTGGCCCTGTCGTGGTGATGGCGGTAAAGTGGTGGGTGCACTGTTCTGTTTTGTCATCCTCGTTGTCAGCGCTATGGTGGTGGGTGTGCCATTGCATACCCTTCCCCTTATTGCCATTGTGTGGTGGTGGTGGGTGCCATTCCTCGTCCTTGTGGTGGCGGGACGTGCCACTGTTGTCGCGGGTGTATGCCGCATGTGTGGTGGTGGTGGGTATGATGGAGTGCAAGTGTGCAGCTGGAGGTGATGGCATGAGGGATGAAGTGGTGAGAGTGTGAGATGGATGTTAGTAAGAAACTCAACATTCCCATCACATGATCATCACGTGATCCGATCGCCCAAAATTCTGCTAAGTCCTCAGCATTAGGAATTTGTTACTACACTTTATTAGTCAATTATCCTAATTAATTTTGTCATTGTCACATGATCTGCACATGATCTATTTGTGCAACCAAGTCCCATTTTGGTACACTTTTAGGTGGACTCTGGCTACACTTTGACTACCCAAAAAAGCGTACACTTTGCTAGAAATCTATTACTACACTTTATTAGCTACATACTATAGTGAATTTCTGAAGTGCTGTCAAACTATTAGGAGCTTGGATGCTTACTTAACACTGGAAAAGCTATTAATCTGATGAACTGATGTCCTTATATTATGACATGTCTGGCTTTCTACAGGCTGACTGGCATCTCTGACAATCTAAGGGCCTGACTTTCTGACTTTCTGACAATTCTGGAAGTACTGCTGGCTGTATAAAATGATACTCTGACAATACTAAAAAAGCTGATAATCTGATAAACTACCACACTTATTCTCTAACATTTCTGACAATCCTAAAAAGCTGATAGTCTGGTGAACTGACACTCTTATTTTCTGACACTTCTGGATTGCTTAATAACTGACTTTCTGGATAGTCTGACAATACTAATAGTACTATTAGTCTGATGAACTAGCACTCTGATCTCTTGATATTTCTGACATACTGACACTCTGAACATTCTGATACTCTGACACTGCTGGAAGAGCTACTGATATGATATACTGATGATCTTATCTTCTGAAAATACTGTAAGAACTACTAATATGATATACTAAAGGTCTTATTTTCTGACAATTCTGTAGGAGTTGCTAATCTGATAAACTAATACTCTTACCTTCTGACACTTCTGATAAAACTGAGAATATGCTGAAATCCTACTATGATTTTTCTGATCTCACTGATATTTATTAAAAACTGATTTACTGTCTGTCTGATGATCTTCTGTCAGAAATTTGTCTGACAGCAGTTTTTCCAGACTATTCATATATTTCAGAGCTATAATATGGCCTAAGACATTTCAGATTAATTGTAACTTTGCTGATGTAATGGCATCCGGGAGATTGGATGGATTCTCCTCGTCATCAGGCTCAAATGCTGGGGCTGGAGATGCAACACGAGGGCGTTTTTTAGGTGGGATCTGTTGGAATATAGCATCAGAGAGTGAAGGCCGCTCTTTACACTGGGGTCGATGCACAGCAAGCTGTTTTCGCTTGGAAAAAGACAGCCCGCATGCAAAGCATGTGTTGATCTCACTTTTCGGTGGCATAGTTGGGTCGTCTGAGCCTCCAGACGGACGTATCATATTCATTTTGTCGATACAATTACACAAAAAGCTAGAAATTTGCATGAATTATGGTCAGATCACCAAAAATAAATAATTAAACTTACTCATATACAGATAAGGAGTATGGTACACCATAATAAAATGGTAGAGTATCTGCGGATGAACTGGGTGAGCCCATGAAGCATCACACATACCATCATTGATCAGTCTAGAGTGCGTGGGAACATTTATGACTAATATAGATAAGATGATCTTCTCGTGCTGATTGCTCTCCCACCTAAGCCCACCCATCAGATACCGTCGTCATGCCAGCTACGTGGCATACTTCCAGGAACTCAGATGATGAAGTGTCTGATTCTGAAACTCATGAAGGCTCCAAGGCTACCACGAAGAATTCCCAGAGAAAAGGGTACGTGCCATTTGAGATTCACTAGGGATTCACAGGTTTCGTGACAGTACGCACAGCAAGAAGCAGGCAGCCGAGAGGTCAACATCATGAACCTAGTAGTAAGTAATCTGTACTAATATGGCCCTAGTGTCGGGGAAGACCCTGAGGGGCTCGCTGAGCGTAAGCAATGTCTCCTTGTCGCAAAATATATTCCTCGCGGTTTGGATGCATTTTGCAACCTGGACGACATCATTCAGCTCGGTGTCCTCATCAACCAGTATCCTGTCGAGGAGGATCGGCCAGACGCAGTGCAGACAATGTTGGGTAGAATGTATGTGATTCTGTTGCCTCATTTAGCGCATATATGCGCACTAATTCCACAGTGATCTTCGAACCTACCAGCGCCATGAACGAACGTATGCGTATCTGATGACACATGCTCCCTACATCAGCAAATTGTCAACTCAATGTGCAGGTTTGGACAGTTGACTACAAATGTTACAGAGCTATGGCAAGGTCCCCTATTGTGCAGACAAGCTACAGCCACCACAGGCAGTACAGCCACCCTTCGAATGTACAGACTATTAGTAATCATACAGACCATTAGTAATTGTACAGCCGTATTAGTAATCCGTACAGGCCTACAGCGCTGTACAGCGCTGTACAAGCCCGTACAAGGGCACATACAATGCTAGCAGCCTTTTTTTTTTTTCTTTTTCGCACTCGCACATCACACTTTAGAGTGAATAAAATGAATATATTAGCTACTACCCAATACATGGTACACTCGTGCTCCCCTCTCGCCCTCACCCTCCGCCCTCGCCGCCGTCATTTGTGACGATGAGCATGCCGTTGCATGCCCCTGCCCTCGTCGTCGTTGCGGTGGGAGCGTTGTAGCTGCCCCGTCATCTTCGCTGTATGGGTGCGCGGATGCACCCCCTTGCCACGTCGTCGCGGGTGGTTGATTGGGACGTCCTCCCAACTTCCTTGTCCTCGTCGCCATGGTGCGCGTGGTGGTGCCGTTGCACCATCTTGCTATCCACGTCGTCGGGGTCAGTGCGGTTGGCGGGCAGCCGTCGCCGTAGTGGGGACCCCCCTGCTGTCCTAGTGGTGGTGGGCGCACCCCTTGCCCTCATCGTCGTGGTGGTGGTAGCGGCGGGTGCGCCGTTTGCGTACCCTCACCCTCGTCGTCTCCGTTGCCGGCACAGTGGTGGCGGGTACGCCGTTGCGTACCCTCGGCCTCGTCGTCGTTGTGATGATGGCGGTGGTGGCACAGGTACGCCGTCCCATACCGTCACCCTCGTCATCGGCGTTGTGGTGATGGGTGCGCCGTTGCGTACCGTCGCCCACGTTGTTGTCGTCGGGGTGATGGCGGTGGTGGCACAGGTGCGCCGTTTGCACCGTCCCCCTCGTCGTCGGCGCAGTGGTGGGTGTGCTGTTGCGTACCCTCGCTCTCATCGTCGTCGTGATGGTGGTGGTGGTGGCAGGTGTGCCGTGTCGCTCCGTCGCCCTCGTCGTCAGCGTTGTGGTGGTGGTGGTGCCGTTGCGCCTCCTCGCCCTCGTCGTCGTCCTTTTGGTGACGGTGGGGGCGCTCCTCACCCTCGTGGTGGCCGGACGTGCCCGTCGTCGTGGATGTACCCCCCACGCGTGGTGGTGTTGGGCACGCCGCCGCGTTCCCCATGCCCCCGCCCTGGTCGTCGTCAGTAGTAGTGCGCCGATGCGTATCTTCTGTCGTCGTCGTCACGTGGTGGTGGTGGTGATGGATACACGCATGGGAGGGAAGGCGCATGCCTGGGGTGGCACACGCGCAGACGGCTGGGTCTACGGTGGGTGAATAACTCGCATGGGCACGCGAGTAAGGGAGGGGCATGCTTACCTGCGCAAGCAGTGAGCGCCTCCACCCGTTTGGATTGGGGGAGAAGGGGGCTGGTGGTGGGTGATGGGCGCCATTCTACCTGATTTCCAGTAATTGCCCTAGGGCTAGGGATGGGCTCGTTTGAGAGATATGGTCACTTTTGCGCAACTTTGATTGTAAGAATATTGCGCAAATCAGCCATCACAGCTATTTATGATTGGTACAGCATTAAATGTATGATATGTTTGAAATATAACACGGTAGGGTGGTGTGTGATGTGTTCAGAACCTCATATTTGAGCAATTCTGAGAGATTGAGAATTGCTCAAATCAGATGGCAAGTTGCACTTGTAAAATAAAACCATGGCTATTGAGTACCCACACCAGAGGTTTATGTGTTTTGCTCAATTTTTGATTTTATTCATAATTGGAACAAGATGATTTGGGACAATATGTTTAACATATCATAATTTTATACATTGTTTACAATAATTGAATATGGTTGGATATGGCTGTGTTTAGAAATAAACGATCATTTGCGCAATTTGTGTTGTGATGATATTGCGCAAATGTAGATTTAATGACACCATGACACCATGACAATATATTTAGGATAATATCCCTAGACAACACATCATTTTGCGCATATTGTACTCGTAGGTTATTGCGCAAATATGAAGCTATGGAAAACAAAGATCCGATCCTATACAATTTGTACTACCCGTTGTAAATAGTTATTGTATAATAATTTGCTTCTATAGACATGATTATTTTATTGATATACACATTGGTGTCATTCCACCATTTTTATGAATACATATTATGCAACAGATAATTTACCACATTTGTTCATGACATTAGATCAACGCTTGATTACAATTCCACCACATTGCGCAAATGTCGCATTTATAAAGTTGCGTACAAAGCATAATCTCATGCGTCACTATATGATAGTTCTAAGATCATAATGTGTGAGTTAAGATATGTGATGGATTAGGGGTTATGGGTCTTTTAGGGTGCTATCCCTAGGGAAAATTTAAATTCAAGTCTTTAATATTTATGTACATACATAACAGTTATATTATTAAAATATTGTTCAAATTGAAATATGGGCATCCTAGATGCCTTGTGTAAGCAGAGTTGATTAACATTGACAATTAATCTTAAGAATATAAACATCTTAGATGCCTCTTGTATAAGTTAAGTATATTAAATACAACTATATCATCAATAATAAGCATATAAACATATTGGTTAACCAATCTTAGCAGAGAGTATATTAACAAAATAATAATGCAATATAGAAATGAAAATGTTTAGCATGCCTCTTGTTTATAAAAAGTGCATTAATATAGCCATATAGCAAACTATAAAGATATGGGAATCCAGGATGCCCATTGTGCTAGCAGAGTCTTTTAATACAACCACATAATTAACAAGGAGAATATGGACATCCAGAATCATAACATAGCCATATAGCAAACAATGGAGAAATGGGCATCTAGGATTGCATTAACATAGCCACATGGTCAACAATACAGATATGGGCATCCAGGATGCCCATTGTGCCAGCTGAGTGCATTAACACAGCCATACGGTCAACAATACAGATATGGGCATCCAGGATGCCCATTGTATCAGCTGATTGCATTAACATAGCCACATGGTCAACAATACAGATATGGGCATCCAGGATGCCCATTGTATCAGCTGATTGCATTAACATAGCCACATGGTCAACAATACAGATATGGGCATCTAGGATGCCCATTGTATCAGCTGAGTGCATTAACACAGCCACATGGTCAACAATACAGATATGGGCATCCAGGATGCCCATTGTATAAGCTGAGTGCATTAACACAGCCACATGGTCAACAATACAGATATGGGCATCCAGGATGCCCATTGTATCAGCTGAGTGCATTAACACAGCCACATGGTCAACAATACAGATATGGGCATCCAGGATGCCCATTGTATCAGCTGAGTGCATTAACACAGCCACATGATCAACAATACAGGTATAGGCATCCAGAATGCCTATTGTGCTAGCTGAGTGCATTAACACAGCCACATGATTGAAATGCAGGTATGAGAATCCAGGATGCCTATTGTATCAATAAAGTCTATTAACATAACATAACATAACATAACATAGCCACATGATTAACAATATAGATATAGGCATCCAGAATGTCTATTGTGCGAGCAGAGTGCATTAACACAGCCACATGGTCAACAATACAGGTGTGGGCATCCAGGATGCCCATTTTGTCAGCAGAGATATTTTTCTCAATAAGATAACTAATAAAGTGTGGTAATAGTTTCCTAATACTCAGGGACTTAGAGAAATTTTACATAAATTAATCACATGCAGGTAATGTTTGATTTCATTTGCCTTGCTTTTACTGCACTCTATCCCAGGGCTGCACTCAAGTTCTGTCCCACACACCATCACTGCCACCAGCCATCTCACCTACACTCTAGATAAGCGCAAGTGAGTACACCCACCCATTCACCCACCCACCTGTGCATGCACTCACTCTACTAGGGCCACCTCCACATGTGCCATCTCAAGCATACACCCTTTTGTGCACACACCCACCACCACCACTACTGCCACCACCCTTTCTGCAACAACAGAAGCACAGGTGATGCAACGGTGTGCCCTTACCTCTACAATTGTGACCATAATGAAGAGAATAAGAGGGTGTGACCAACATGACTGCATGCCCACCACCATAACCATAACTGTGACAAAGAGGATGAGGATGTGGCATGGGCAATCTGATGGCATGCCTACCAGCACCATAGCAACTGTGACAAGGACAAGGGAGGCCATGGGCAATGTGATGGAATGCCTGCCATCACCACCCTCACTGTGACCACAATGAGGGTGAGGGGAGTGCAAGCAATGCAACAGTGTCCCCACCACCACCATCATCCACAAGACAACCACAGCACCTACAAGGAGGATGAGGATAAGGGGGGCAATGGCCCACCCACTGCCACTATGACTATGACTGCAATGAGAGCAAGAGGGGTGCAGGCAACCACCACCACCATGACAAGGACAAGGGGGCATGGGGAACACAACTGCAACTATAATGAGAACAAGGAGGGAAATGCACCACCACCACCACTGTGGCTGAGGTGTAGGCAATACAACTACATGCCCACCACCACCATCACTACCATGACAAGGATGAGGGGGTGTGGGCAATGTCAGCCCACCATGAGGAGCATGAGAAGAGTGTATGTTATGCTTGGCCCAGATGGGGTCGAGCATAGCCTCAAGGGTCAAGGGTTCAAGGTTGTCACTTGTCTCTGTGACAAGGACACTGCCTTTCACTATAGTGGGATCAAAGAGGATCAAGGGTTCGAGGAGCACCTCTCATTTAGAGGAAGGTGCAAGTTCTCTGGAAAGAGCACAAGGAAGACGATGAAAGTTCAAGGTCAAGATTGAGGAGGTCTAACTTAGGGTACAGGGTCTGTACTCAAGGGTTTGTATACTAAGCAGGACAAACAAAGGTAAACATAGAGTGAGTCATAAGTCATAAGACGAATGAGTCATATTGTGTGAGAAAGACAGAAGAATGAGTCATGAAGGAGTAAGTCTGATGACAAGCAAGTGCAATGGAATTGGATGGATAAGTCATCAGAGAAAAGAAATGTGTCCATGTACATGAATGTCCTAAAGGGGAACACAAGGAAAGAAAACGTAACATTACCCCCATACTAGAGTCAAAGCTCCAATAAAGACATTTTAGTAATCATCCCTGGTAGGGGATCCAGTGATGTTGTCCCAAGCTGTCTGATCCCAGACGTCCTTGTGATCTATTGGAGAAGGAGGGTGAGGGGAAGCACTATGGTGGCAGTTGTGACGAGGGGGTCTCCCTCCTGTGGTAATGCAAGCAGTTTGTTGACCATGATGGGTGGATGAGGTAGAGGATCTCAAAGAAGTCGGTGGTGAAGATGGAGTGGGAGATGTTCAAGGGCTAAATGTAGTAGCTCCATGGACAATGCAAGGACAGTCAGTTTGGATATGACCAGGGCGAGTACGAAGACAGAAAGGACATTGATATTCTGGGCAGTCAATGTGGCGATGTCCCAAATGTCTGCATGAAAAGCATGCTCTAGAGTACCTTGGATCTTCTGGCCTAAGGGGGCAGTCTCGGATACCTTCCCTTCTAACGTGTTCCCTAGCCATGATGGCTCCAAAAATAGCACTTTCCTCAGCAGTCAGAGGAGCAGAGGAGGCTTCGGGTGTGGGGGGAGTAGGAACAGGTTGCAGAACAGGAGGAGGCACAGGTAGAGAAGGGGAAGGTGGCACAGAGGTTTCCAGTAGGCATTGCTGAGAAGCAGCTAACTCCCAGAGGTATTGTCGTAGGTCTTCACAGAACTCGTTGTATCCCATCTGGAAGGCCAGGGCAGCAGCAGAATGATGGATAGCAGCCTGAATGGCCCAGGCACAAGTAACTGCACTGTTTGGCCAGCCTGGGGATCCTGGATCAATGATGGAGAGGAGTTTGTTTTGTTAGAGGATGAAGGTGAGAGCAGGGAATGGGGAGTTGAGGTCTATGTAGTGCTTGATGGGACTGGCTAGCCTAGGGTTATTGATGTATTCCAAGAGGGCAGTCTCATAAGTCTGCGAGGGTTTGGTGACACGAAGTCAGTGGGCATAGATAGGAACATCGACAGAGACTACGGCAGAGGGGTCCAAGGATCTAGTGGGCAATGGAGCGGGGATATTGTCTTCTGTAGCAAGAGACATATGCCAAACACAAGGTTACGAGGGAGGTGGCATAGAAGAGCTGGGAACTTCGGGAGTGGGGGCAACAAAAGACGAAGGCAGTTCGAAGTCATCAGGGGAGTAAAGTTTGGGGGTAATGGCTGGGACATTGTAGATGTCTGCAATGCCCAGTGAAGAAGAAAGGACTAGAGTAGAAGCGGACAGCGAAGAGGGAGACGAAATGGAATCAGCTAAGGTAGTGGAAGAAGCAATGGAGGAAATAGAGGTGGGGCGAGGACGAGGGCATTCAATAGCCATGGGTTTATCTTTTACAAGTGTAAGTGGTAGGAGGGGAAGGAGTGTGAGAAGGAAAATCTGAAGGGTGAAGTCTTTTATATTCATCTAAGGTGGACTTGGCATTTTTCAAGTTCCATTCCAGTTGCCAAGAATCTTCTTTGGCAGTGTATTCTTTCCATCAGATTAGATATTGATGGGCCATTGGTCTTCCATGATGTCACAATATCTGCTCCACCTCCCATTCTTCTTTGCCATCAATCAACTGTGGAGGTGGAGCTGGGAAGTTCGGGTTATGAACAGTGTTTTCACAATAGGGAGATAAGAGGGAAGCATGGAACACAGTGTGAATTTTCCACATTTTAGGGAGGTGGAGTTGGTAGACAATTGGGGAGAGAACTTTAATGACTTCGAAGGGTCCTTCTCTTTTGGGAGCGAATTTTGGGTTGGCAATGGAGCATTTCAGGTTTCTGGCTTCCAACCATACCTTGTCTCCTTTGACAAAAGGGACAAACTTTTGGCAGGTGCAGGAAGCCATGACTTGTCAAGCTAGCTCATGTGCCGCTAATGCTTTGTCTCTAGCAGCAGAGAGTTCTTTGAGGCAGGATTCTACTGCAGGGATGTTGGTTTTGGAGATGACTGTTGGGAGGGCACGTGGTTCAAAACCAAGCATGAGGTAGAACGGGGACTTGTTGGTGATGGAGTGAGGGTGGTGATTGTGTGCAAACTCAGCATAGGGAATCATTTTGGACCATGAGGTAGGGTTATTTCCACAGAAGATCTTTAGATAGGTTTCTACTTCTTGGTTGACACATTCAGTCTCACTGTCAGACTGGGGGTGATATGCTGTGGATAGGGAAATGTCGTAGTTTAGAAGTTGCCCAAGTTCTTTGGCAAAGGCAGATGCAAATTGTGGTCCTTAATCAGAGATGATTTTATCATAGAGGCCAAAACATAGGTACACCTTGTGGAAAAAAAGGGTAGCAATCCCTTTGGCAGTAGCAGTTTTCTTAGTAGGGCAAAGAATTACCCCCTTTGTAAGCCCGTGGTCAACCACAACCAATAGGGAATCAAAGCCACCGGAGAGGGGGAGGTCAGTGATCATATCACAAGACACTTGTTGGAAAGGGCGCAAGGAGTTGGAGGGAATGGGGGTCAGGGGAGGCACAGTAGGATGAGTGTTCGCTTTGTTCTATTGACAGATAGAACACCCTTCAACATATTTGCACACATAAGTTGCAAGGCCAGGCCACCAGAACTCTGAGGTTACCAACTGGCGAGTTTTAAGATAACCCGGGTGGCCAGCCATGGAGTGATCATGAGACTGTTCCAGGATGGAATGTTGAAGGGTGTCATTGGGGGGAACATAGACTCATCCTTTGTAAGTGAGGAAACCACCATCATACTTCCAGTCAACCATCCAATGATGGATGGCAGCAGGTAGGTCAGGAGAAAGGATGAGGACTTTGGTTTTAACAAGGGGGTTATCGGCAGAGGCAGAGGTGATATGTTGAGTGAGGGTGGCGTTGATGAAATTTACAAAAAGTGATGGTAGCAGGAGGGTGACTCCTTTATTGTCAGAGGTATTGGAGGAGGGGAACAAGTCAGGTCGACAAGATAGAGCATCAGGACCAGCAAGGAGTTTTCTAGGAACATGGATGATCTTGAGGTCAAAGTCAGCAAGATCAAGAAGCCATCTGGCTTGTCATCAGTTAAGGTTTTGGGGAGCGCGGAAATAGAGTAAGTTCTTATGGTCAGTGAAAACCTAGACTGGGAATGGAGACCCATGAAGGTAATGTCACCAAGTTTTCAGAGCTCAAATGATTGCAAGGAGTTCGTGATCATAGATATCATAGTTCCGTTTGGTGGACAGGAAGAATGTAGACATATAGAAACAGGGATGCCAGTTGCCATTGGAGTCGGTTTGAAGGAGTATTGCTCCAGACATGAACTTTGAGGTGTCAGTGGCAATTGCAAATGGCTTAGCGGGGTCAGGTAGCTGAAGGACAGGCTTTGACAGGAAGAGTTCCTTGAGGGATTCAAAGGATTGCTGGCAAGTGGGGGTCCAGGCCCAAGGATGATCTTTTTTGGTAAGGTTGATGAGGGAATGAGCTATGGAGGAGTAGTCTGGGATGAAGCAGCAGTAAAAATTGGCAAAGCCTAGGAACGACTGAACCTCTTTCAACTTGGTGGGGATGGGCCACTTTGCAATACTGTCCAGTTTCACTGGGTCCATGGCAAGCTGTCCAGGTTGGACAATTATCCTGAGGTATTCCACTTCTGAAGCGGCAAATTGGCATTTCTCCAGCTTAAGGTGCAGATCAAGCTCCATCATATGCTGGAGCACTTGTTTGGTGCGTTCCATGTGGGTCTGTTCATTGGGAGAGAAGATCAAGAGATCGTCCATATAGATGACTAGCCATCCTTCAGCAATCATGTCATGAAACGAGTCATTCATGAACCATTGAAAGGTCGCCAGTGAGTTGGTGAGTCCAAAGAACATCACCGTTGGTTCATAGAGCCCTTTGTAGGTGATGAAGGCAGCTTTCCACTGATGGCCATCTTTGATACAAACATTGTTGTATCCCCATTGGATGTCAAACTTGGTAAAGACCTTAGTGTCTTTGAGTTTATTAATGAGGTCAGAGATCAGGGGCAAGGGGTATGCGTCTCAAACTGTGTGTTTGTTTAGGTAGCGGTAATCTTGGCAAGGGCAAAGCTTGCCATCCTTTTTTTTAACGAAGAAGAAGAAGGAGGCTTGGGGGGAATTGGATGGGCAGATCTTTCCTACTTTGAGGTTTTCCTTGAGGAAATCCTTAGTGGCCGTCCATTCATCAGGGGATAGGGGGTAGACTTTACTGATCTTTGGAACGAAGGTGTCATCAAGATTTATCTCATGATCATAGGGTCAGGAAGGAGGAACATGGTCTGCCGCTTCTTTAGTGAACACAGACTGGTACTTGAAGTACTCAGGTGGGAGGGTGGTCTTTGGTTTGGCCGCCTTGGCAGCCATAGCAAGTTTGGTAGCTGTGGTAAGGCAGGCAATAGTAGTGTTTAGGAGGAAGCACAAGCCACAATGGATGATTTGGTGGAGAGTACAATTATCCAAGGCTCTCTGAATGTACTGTGGTTTAGTCTCTTTGTCAAGGAAGTCATAGAGTCATCCATCGTAGACAGTGTCTACATGGTGGTGTTAGTAGAGGGGATCAGAGGAGGGTTTGAAGAACCCGTTGTGTCAATGGGAGTCTTCCATGAAGAGTCGGTTGAGCTCCTTGGATTCATCACAAGACTTGGAGATGGCAAGGGTTTGGTTCACCCAGTCTATGGTGGGATTGGTGGTGCGAAGCCAAGGGAGCCCTAAAATAATGTTTTCGCTTCCACAGGACATAACATGGAAGATGGTTCATTGGGCGATTTCTTTGATCCTGGTAAACAGAGTGCAGGTATACTTGATCCCACAGTTCTTGTTGGGAGTCTGATCAACATTTCAAACGGGAATGGGAACATCAAGTTTTGTCATGGAGAGTTTGTGTTTTCATACAAACTGCCAGTCTATGCAGTTTAGATCAGCCCCGCTGTCTACTAGGGCTCAAGTGTCGACAGTTTTCATTGTGTGTAAAGGTTCCAGGAGTTGTAAGGCAATGTGCATAGATTTCTTGGAATGAGATACAATTACAGGGGCACGCGTAACAGGGGAGGGTTGTGTTGTCCGAGGTCCCCAATTTAAAAACCCTGTTCAAGAGAAAAGCCGACTTTTTTTACAGAAGCCCCTTCCTCTTCATTATTGTTGTCATCCTCCACATCCTTGAGACTGGGGGGAGAGTTGTCATCATCCTTGACTCGTTGGATCTTAGTGGGTTTTGAGGGGAAAGTGGGGCAGGCACCGCTAAGATGTCCAGACTTCCTGCAATGGAAGCAGAGTCCTTCCTTGTGGCATCTCTCCTTCTCCTTGGCAGTGAGTTTGGGAACTCTGACTGCATCAACGTCCATATCGTCTGGGTCTTTCTTGTAAGCAAGAGGAGGGGCCTGCAGGTAACTAGAGTGAGAGAGGTTCTTGTTTCGTCAGGCGATCTCTTCACCATGCTCCCATTGGATTTGGAAGGATACTGCTTTCTTGTACCATTCGTCAATGGCAGAGGGGACGGTGTCCATTTGAAGGATCCGCTTCATCAGGGGAGGGGGAATCCCAGAAGCATAGTAATTGATCAAGACATTTTGATCAGCGATCCCGGTGATGGCGACTTGGTTCTGGAACCTAGCGTTGTAGTCAGTAATGAAAGGGGTATAATTCCCTTTCTTATCCTTGGTCATATGGGTAGTGGAAAGCCAAGTGACAGTGTTTCCAATGGTGTCATGATGTTTGAACGCCAGCTTGAACTTGGCAATGAATTTGGCAAAGGTTTCAAAGGTTTGTGCAGTCAAGGCTTGATCTCTGAAGGTATTAGCCCAGGTTTGGGCAGATCCTTTGGTCATATAAGAAAGGGCAAAGGTGATTTTCTTCAGATCGGAGTTGTAGACATCTTTGTTTACCTCTACATAGAACTGCACAGAGCGGAGCCAGGGGATAGACTTGGAGTAATCTCCATCAAAGGAGTCAGGGACATTAAGACAGAGTTCAGTGGGTCTAGAAGTCATTGGAGAGGACTTAGACTTTGAGGGGTAACCGTAGTGGTAGTAGGGGCAGTTGCTGTGGCAATCGTGGGAAGGGAAATAGAGGGTGTCAATAGAGGGGGACAAGAGACCAATTGGGGAAAAGGAAGCAGGTTGTCATTGGGGAAAGCAGTAGAGTAATGGAGCCGATCAGTGAGGGCAGCTACATGTTCTTGCTCAAGGAAGTCGGCAATAGGGTTGTCGGCTTCAGGAGTTTCAGAGGTGTCTTTGAAAAGACCAGGGAGTTCCTTCTTAGTTTCAGAGTCACTGAATGTGGGAGTGGTACTTCGTCATTCCCAGCGTGGGTCAGAGGTAGACAAGAAGTATTCAAGGGGTCAGTTAGTCGACAGCTGAGGTCGTCTGACTGGAGGGGGCCTAGAGGATGAAATGGTTGTGACTTACACAAGGGTAATCGTGAAGGGCAAGTTAGACCTTTTGTTACACTTGGCCTGGATGGGGTTGAGCGTAGCCTCAAGGGTCAAGGGTTCAAGGTTGTTGCTTGTCTCTGCGACAAGGACACTGCCTTTCACTGCAGTGGGATCAAAGAGGATCAAGGGTTCAAGGAGCACCTCTCATTTAGAGGAAGGTGCAAGTTCTCTGAAAAGAGTGCAAGGGAGATGATGAAAGTTCAAGGTCAAGATTGAGGAGGTCTAACTTAGGGTACAGGGTCTGTACTCAAGGGTTTATATACTAAGCAGGACAAACAAAGGTAAACATAGAGTGAGTTATAAGTCATAAGACGAATAAGTCATATCATGTGAGAAAGACGGAAGAATGAGTCATGAAGGAGTAAGTCTGATGATGAGCAAGTGCGATGGAATTGGATGGGTGAGTTATCAGAGAAAAGAAACATGTCCATGTACACAAATGTCCTAAAGGGGAACACAAGGAAAGAAAACGTAACAGTATGCCCACCACCACCACTGTGACCACAACAATGAGGATAAGGAGGCATGAACAAAGACAATGGCAAGCCCTCCACCATCATGACAAGGACAAGAGGGCACAGGCAATGCAACAGCATACCCTCCACCACCATGGAAACCACAATGAGGATAAGAGGGGTATAGAAAACACAATGGCATGTCTGTCACCACTATTGCAACCACAATAAGGGTAAGGGGGCATGGGCAATGCAATGGTGAGCCCACTACTACCATTACCACCACCACTGACCACAATGGGAGCATAGGGAGCATGGGAAACACAACTGCATACCTGCCACCTCCACCACTATAGTGACTGTGATGAAGATGAGGGGGTGCAGGGACTTAGGGTTTAACCCTAAGATGAAAATGAGGGGGGTGTGGGGACACCTACCACCACCATAGCAACTGTGACAAGGACAAGAACAAGGATGAGGAGGCATAGGTAATGCAATAGTGAGCCTGCTACTACCACTATGACCACAATCATGACCTCAACAAGGATGAGGGGGGCATAGATGATGCAATTAGAGCTTAAAAGTTGGGTTTGGTTCGGTCTTTGGGCCTAATTCAGAATGACCAAGACCCAACTAGTTTTTTAAAAATGAGAAAATGAAAGACCAAGATCAAAACTGACAAAACTGGTCCTGGACAGTCTTGAATGGTCCTGAACCGGTTGCAACCGATGGTAAATGATAGCTCTGATTTCTAGCTTCAAAATGACCCCCTACTCATGTAATTTGGTCCACTCCTCATTGAGATATGGCCATTTTAAATTTCTATGTATCTATCTACTTTTTATGAACATTTCATGGTTACTAACCAATGTTTTACCATATTCCAAGTAAATATATGCATATTGTAATGAAGAATATGTGTGAACAAATTATTTATACATGTGTTCACTCCCAAAATCCATGTGCTCATCCATTATTTTTCCCTCTAACTTCATAATTAAGTATAAAACTCAAATGTAGGTCAAATATACTTGGAAAAATAAGGAAAAATACTAGAAAATTCAGTGGTACTCCTGAGAATATTTAGGGGGTGGCTGTGTCAGTTGCAACTGGTTGCAACTGGTCCCTTGACTTTCCAAAAACCCAAAGACCAAGACCATCAAAGACTAAGACCAACTAGGACCAAACTTGATGGTTTTTGATAGTCCTAGGACTGGACTGTTAAGCTCTAGATGCAATGGCATGCCTGCCACTGTTGAACATCCAGTTCGACTCCTTTAGGTAGTATTATATAATACAATCATATAGTATATAATACGAACTCAGCTATCTGAGTTCAAATAGAGTCTTTACCTCTTACATCTGTGTGCCATCCATCTGCAACAGTAACCACAACACCAAGTGAGTACCTCCAGTCTCACACCTCTGTGTAATGTTCTGCTTGACAGGTTATGAGCCCTGATCAGTGTAGTGAGGAAGTGCCTTCATGGCTACATCCAAACTTGCTGCAGGTCAGCTCTGCCTAGTCAGTTCTTGCTACTTTGTGCATAGGACAGACATAGTGATGTGCTCACTGCACTACCATCTTCTTGCTGCTTTTAGTGTAGGAGAGTATGTAAAGCTGTTATATGGTGTACTTTTGCCCCTATGATTTCCCCTATGCAGATCATGTGACTATGAACATATAGACGATATGTGCTTGAAGGCTATAGCCAGGCTAGACTGTAAGTGCTGGCCCTCAACCCCATGCTCTAGACCTATGATGTCATGGCCCTGGTTGCCATAACTACTGGGCTGGACCCACTTTAATCATTCACTATCTCATATCCTATAATGTCATGCCTAACTGATCATGCATTCCCCATTGTTTACCACTTCCATCATGCACTACAATTCAATCCTATAATCCTAAATGATCCTAGAGGCTATGCTTATCTCTGTAGGGCTCAGGGAACTACTGTACATAGATTTATTAAGTACAAATAGATACAAACCTGTAGACAGTATATAAACCCCCAGAGTCCAGCTGGAATGCCAGTCTGGTTCTCTTGGGTGTTTTTCTATAGCATCAATTGATGAACTCAGTTTCCCCTCCCTCTTCCTTGAGTCAATGCTGTCTAGTGTGACCTGAAGTAGCCTAGTGCTATAGGGTTGTTTCAAAAGCAGCACATATCCACATTGTTGTGTGCCTTTGTGGCTGCCATCCCCTATGGGGAGACTATGCTGGTATTTCATACTGACAGTTTTATGTTCTAGACAAAATGTCTAATAAGAATGCCTCCTCCTTTTCCATTCAACTTGGCCCTCAAATCAGACTTTGATAAACAGGATGCCCTCCAGGTTTTTAGTGACTTCAAGATGATGATAGAACTGATGATTCCCAACAGCTCTAACCCCACCAACACCTTTTCTTGGCTTGAGCACCTATTTGCTCACCTTCAAAACATGGGCACTGACTGGACTGTCCCTAACAACCTCCAGGCCCTCATCGTCCTCATCAAACTTCCATCATCTCTCACCATCGTCCAACAGCTCACCCTTCAGGCAAAAACTGCTGCTGGCAATCTGAAGGTTCCTACCTTCAATGAGATCCACATATCCTCTGTCATCAAATACAAGTGCCTTATGCTCTTGAGCAACAAAAAGGGTAAGGATACCCAGCATGCAAACAAGATTAGTGGTGTCAAACACAAACCTGATGACCCTTCTTTCAGGGATCAGCAGCAACAACCCAGCACACCTCATGGGCAGCAGCAGGAAAGTAGTGCTGAAGGGGAGAAGGAAAAGAAGAAGAACACACATGGATCACATGGCAGAGGCAGAGGGAAAGGTAAAGCAAAGCTGAACTTTGCTAAGGCTGACAACAATACATTTTTTGCCTCCACTACCTATTATACCCATACTGATGGTCCTACTCCAACCATTGATCCTCATGCCCTCACTCATCAGTCCATGTAGCTCTACCAGGGGGAAGGCAATTCTGCCTACTTCCCTCAAGTTCCTCATGCCTTTGACCTTACTCATCAGATTCCATCCATTCAAACAATTCACAATATTAACACCACTGCTCCTCTCCTCATGTGCATTGACTGGGCTTCAGGCTGTCAATCTTTTCTGTTCCTCTCTGCAATTGGTTCTGTCACCTCCTTCTGTAAGAGGACCAATAGGGCCCCCCTATTCTACTTAACTACTAACAAGCGCGCACATGTAGTGCGTGCTTATGTAATGGTTACCATAGTTAGCCATTTGACATTTGATGTCAAATGGCTGTAGTATAAAGGGTGAGTAGATCTTCCCCTTGTAGAATAATCTTTTTACCCTGTATCCTGTACCTGCTCACTGTGTAATAAACATGGTTAGCACTAGTTGTGTGACGAGAGCACCACAGGATCTAACCAAGGAGATTACAACCCCTTACAACTTTTTTAGTGCCTTGTACAGTGGTGAGCTGTACAATCACCTGCAGTATTGCGAAGACAGTGGCTGAAAAGCTGCCCACTGGTGGAGGCGAGCCTCTGCCTGATGACAATTGTCGTGAACCCAACAGACCACTGCCAACACCCCAGATTAACCTCTGGAAGGTTAAAAAGAAGGTGAAGGTGAACAGAGACAACCATGATTATAATTCCAGGGGTGTCCCTTCAGGTACTGAGATGGCAATGCCTGGAGAATTCCAGGCATCACAAACCATTAGCAGTGCGGCTGCTAATAATGAGCATTTAAGCCCATTGACCTTGAACGATTCACAGGTTCTGTCTACAGAATCTACATCAATCATTTGAATGGAGAGTCCGCTCGCTCAAGTATACACTGAGGGAGTATATCCCACTCTCTGTGCACAGTCCAAGGGGGATCTCCCCCTCAATCTGCATGTTGCTATGGCTGTGGTGAATGATTTTCTTGATGGGATATGTTAACAGTGGCTAATTTATGGCCATGGTCCCAAGGAATTCAACAACCAGGGTGTTAATCCCAGTGAACATCATGCCATGACAATTGAACACATTAGGTGAGTGCTTAGTCTGAAAAACATTGAAGAATATTCCAGCAGGGCTACTAGCCCTGACAAATCAATCGTCATTAAGATAGAGGGCGAACGTGTCCACAATGCCCTCTATGGGGAATTCTAAATGGAAGGTTCCCTGCCTTGGAGTGCAAGCGCTCCAATGAGCTCAAATGTTCCTCGAAGGGGGCTTGCCCCCAATATGCCAAACCGTCCGTGCTATCTATCCAGACAAAATTCAGATATCATCCAACATATGTGGGGACAACAGCACGAAGAAGCAATGCTGCACATGGCAGCACACGATCACGTTGCTGCCAGAAGTAAACGTAAGGGGAGGAACTCGCCTTCCCCTAGCGATGATGATTGTTGCTCCCTGTTTGACAGAAGCAGAAAGTCAAACAATGAGGGCAATGCCCCTTGTGATGATCGATCAGGAAAGATTCCTGGAAGAGGACCTCTGGACAATCCGGATGACAACAGTGATCAATTGGACAGTGGATCCGATGATGGCGATAATGGCCAACAGGGCTCTCGAGCACCCTGAAATTACCTCAGGGGTTTTACCCCTGGTAATGATCACTACATGGACCATATGCTCCAGAGATATGCACAGCATATCTGGGAGCAAGTGGGACATGATTTGGGTCTGGTAGGACCTGAGGTAAAGGTGATGAATCCGCCTAAGCCCAGCAAATTGTTATGGTCACATATTTTCACCTTACGCTTTTATCTTTTTCCATTATCTTATCATGACAGGATCTTATCAAGGGTACAGCCATGCTATGCAGTAAGTGCTGACTTGATACATGTTACAGCCAGACTGTGTCATAAGTGCTGACACACATACCCGATCCAATCTTGACTCATACAGACTTATTTCATTTCTCTGAAACATGTTTTATCCTTTTAATTTCTGTCTCTTCCATTCTGCCACACCTTGTGTGTACCTCATGTCCCTTATCTTGGCTGTGTCCACAGCCTTACATGTATTTCACTCATGTTCTTCATTTCTGTGCTGTGCATGGCTATGTCTCTTATCTTTAGGGCTTAGGGTATTACTATATTAGTGACTCATCGGCAGATTAGGTCACAACATGTACATACAGTATGGATAGTATATAAAGGCCAAGGGCTTGTCTGGGACGTCTCCCCAGTCAAGTTCACTTGGAGTATTCCTTCAAACTCCTTGTGATTTCTCTCTTCTTGGCAAAGGTTGCCACCATCTGACATTTACACCTTCATTGGTTTGAAGTCGTTTCACAAATACAGAGGTCAAGATGATCTCGAGAAATTTGATGAGTGGCTGAACCAACTACTCAAATATTTCAGGACTTTTAAAGTCACTGGAATAGATTGTGACAGAGATCGAGTCCTGTATACAGGGCTCTACTTGAAAGGCATGGCCTCCCAATGGTTCAATCAAGAGATCAATTCTCCTGATTGAAGAATCAGAAACTGGACGTTCAAAAACGTCATCTGCGGTCTGTTTCAACGATTTATTCACGAATCATCTGCACAGACTGCAGCTGATTAATTTGATTGTACAAGGTACAACCATGAGAAGGGGGCTTTAGCCTTCTATAATGACTTGCATCATAAGGCAACTCAGATGGTTCAACCACCCAATGATTATACTTTCAGGAGGAAGCTCCTGAGGGGACTCCTCAATTTACTGATTCATAGTATATACAAATCAAGAGGAGTCTTGGCTGAGCATTCCACAATCAAAGAGATTATGGAAGAAGTTTGGCAGATGGAAACTGCTCAGAAGGCAATTGAGATGCATATGAAAGTGAACCACTTGGGCTTGGGGAATAAATATTCCCAAAAGCGGGGTGGTTCACACCCATATGACAGGACAAAGGAAAAATCGTCTGTTGGAACAAATAGTTCCAAGTATTTCAAGAAAGGCAACATGATCTATTGTAGAAAAATATGATTCATATTGCCTAATAAAGGCAGATCTGATGACCATAGTCACCAGGATAAAAATAACAGGAAAACCCCTGTAGACCCTAAGAAGCCTACAGGAAAATTCCTGGCAGGTATAACCTGCTATCAATGTGGCAAGGAAGGCCATATGGCTGACAAATGCTCCTTGCTGCAGTCCGATGCAAAGAAGGGAGGTCCAATCAGACCTCATCTGTTTGCTGCAGACGTACAGGAAGACAAAAGTCCTCCTGAGGAATATGTAACTGTGGATGATGAACCCACAAGCAAAGGCAATGCAGATGAGAATCTGCAGGAGAAAGCAGATGATGAGGGACTCGAGAATGTCCTGATAAAGATGATGACATCTTCAATGGCTATGAAGAAATCTCTGAATCTGGAGATGACAACAAGCCAGTCACATATCTAGGAACTATGTGACATGGAGAGGATGATCTCTCTGATGAGGAATTTGAGGAGCACCAAGTATGGTGCTCCAGTATGAACATTGAAGTCAAGGATATGAATTTCGATATCCCTTTGGACACCACTACACTCCAGGAGTCCAATGACAAGGACTGGGGGTGGTCATATCTTAATAGGGCGATTCACAATGAGGGTTGCCCAGCCTGCCTCAGACGTTTATATCATGTCGCAGAGAGACTCTCTGAGCAGGATCTCTTACTCAAGGGAGCATTGGATGAACCCAGGAAGTTTGCTCAACAGCAGTACTACCGTGGATTCAACCAAGGAAATCGAATTTCCTTTTGTGCAGACAATGAGTCTGAACGTGTAGAGACAGCACTACAGCAACTGTCTCTCCATACAATGGAAATGGAGAAGTTGTGTCACAACGCTCTCCTGCATATAATGAAGTCATGAATGCTACTCCATGATGCCAGGTTTGACAACCCCAACATCCAGGATGAGTTGGAGGGCACAACTCGCGACCTAAGGCAATTTAAGGAGATCAACCATTTGGTTGATGTCTCCTTTGATGAAGTACAGATCCTTACGCCCTGGGGGGCAGTCTGGATTGACAAGGATGGCCAGATCAAATATTGATCATCCCCAGGTGAAGTAAGAAGCACCTCCCTGCATATCATCACAGAACCTGAGATGGGTTCTGCAGACAATGATCCTGGAGATGGTGACGAACCATCTTCGGACAGTAAAGAACATTCACTAGTTTGAGTATGAACATACTACAGGGGAATGCATCCCCTGGTAAGGTACCGGAATGCACCAGAGACTGGGCGGCAGTTTATATACTATGTGCTCCAGTTGCTGGCACAACATGTGCATATCATTACCAGTGCTCGGCATGATCTGCTTAAACATGCAGCCCAACTGTTTGATCTTGTTAGAGACCAGGAGTATCACGATGACGAGCTGAACACGCTCATTGTCGATATATTGACCCAAATCAGGGGTCCACTTCATAGACCCCTTTGACGGGTCCGTACAGGAGATGATCATATCTCCATAGACACCCCGTGGGGTCACGTGTGGATCCAGAACAACAGGACAATGGAGTATCAATTTCATGTGGACATGTCTAAAACGCTTCCCTCAGGACTGAGAAAAACAACATTGATATATTAATGGATGACATGGGGGCTATGCTCCCGGTGATTTCCATTGGGAATGCAGAAGGAATTTCCCATAATAACTCTGGAGATGAGGATGGAAGAAGATCTCCTAGTACTCGTCATTGAACGTGGTCCAACCAATACGGAGTCATCCACACGGATAACTCCTGTCCTGAATGTTGCCAGTGTGTGGAACATGTCACAGAAGCATCTATCGAGGGAAATCCTTCCCTCAACACAGCAATGGCATATCCACTGCAGATGGCCCGTCGCAAATATGATTATGGGTGGGACCAAAGTGAATGTGCCCAAATGAATGGACACGGACTGAACATTGATCACACCTGAAGTGTGCTATGCACTCTAGTGGATGCAGTCCGCAAATTACTCGACAGAAGGCATCATTTCCTGAATAACCTCAGTGAAACCACTGAGTGGATCCACATGCTGCGGAGGAATAATCAACCTCTGCCAGATGCCGACCATCTTTGCAGTACAATGGAATGGTGGGCACTAGACCGACATAACATCCAATTTGGAAATTTTAGGGTGCACAATGACAACGTCGTTGTTGACACCCCATATGGGTCTATGGTGATCCATACAGAGGAAGAGGGCCAACATCATGCCCAACTCCCTCTAGGTAATGTTTAGGTTCACCTAGTGGTGATCAAGACACTCACAAACTCTTCACGTGAATTCAGGTATGCAATGCATACCAGGGACGGCATACAGGAGTTGGGGACTTGTCCCCAAGTGCCTGCTGCATTGTGATCATGCACAACAATTGAAGCCATGATTAATGGCTGCAAGGCATATACAATGATCGATACCAGTAGTACCAGTAATTTCATGAGTCCTGCATTTGCAAGGGTCACAAAGATGAGTGTGCAGCCACTGGAACAGCAGCTCACACTATAATTAGGCTGTATTGGGAGTCATTCATGGATCTCCCATGGTGGGATAAACCCACTAATGGTCAGACAATACCGATCAGAGGTATACTTCAATGTAGTGAATATCAATCACTACGATTGTATACTGTATATACCGTTTTTGTGCAAACATCGTGCACAAATGGACTTTGACACTCAAGTCCTTGTAATTGGACGTGAGCATGTGTCCTTCCTCAGTGAGTGAGAGCTCATTATGGAGGAAAAAAGATGCCCTAGGGTGTCTTCCTCTTCTGATTGACTCGGAAGGTCAGTGAGACAGATTTCCCACAATGACCTTTTGATGGGGAGGAGGGGAGAGAATGGAGAGAAGAAAATTGTGAGCCCAAAACTCGCAGCAATAAAAACAAAATCACTAACCGAGGAAGACATTCCTTAACTGTGAAACCAATGGTTTCACAAATATGAACACTTACTTGGAGGAGTAAAGAAGAAACTTCCTCCATTACAGGATGTCAATCATAGAATCCTGTTAGTTGACGAAGGCAAGCAGTATGCTTACCACTTGCCTCATTGCCCAGACACTCTGAAGCAACAACTATCAGATAAAATCCGATTATACATGAATATGGAATGGTGGGTCATGAAAAGTGTCCTACAGTCTGCACCGATGTTATGTATTCCCAAGAAATCTGGGAAATTGCGGACAGTCATTGACTGCTGCAAACGAAACAATAACACAATTAAGGACGTTATGCCCTTTCCGGATCAGGATCAGATCCAGATGGAAGTTGCACAAGTGAAGTATCACTCGAAGATAGACCTATCGAATGCATATGAACAGGTCCGTGTGGAGCCAGAAGATGTCTGGAAGATGGCCTTCTCCATGATTTATGGCACTTTTTGGAGTCAAGTCATGCAACAGGGGGACTATAACACCCCTGCTACATTCCAGTGCCCAATGACTGTGATCTTTCAAGATCACATAGGGCACTTTGTCTATGTATACTTAAACAATATATTTGTCTATAGCAATACTCTGGAGGAGCATGAATGCCACCTTCAGATAATGTTTGAGACACTCAAACATTCCAAGTTTTATCTTGAAAAAGAGAAATGCGAGCTTTATAGTGAAAAGCTCAATTGTCTTGGTCATGTAATTGATCAAAATGGAATCCATACAGACTGAGACAAGATGTCTCGAATTCGGAGTTGGAGAACTCCAAGAACACTTAATGAGATACAATGGTTTGTTGGTCTCATCAAATACCTGGCACAGTTCATGCCAGATGTATCAGCATTCACAACGCCATTAACGAGCATTGAACGGAATGGTCATCCATTCAAGTAGAGAGAACTCCATGATTGGTGCTTCTAAACCATAAAAGATATGGCCTGTAAATACCCAATTCTAAAGCCTATAGACCCTAGGAAGGACGAGCCGATTTGACTCATCCGTGATGCATCACTGTATGGAGTGGGTGCAGTGTACAGACAAGGGTCTGATTGGTGGACCTGTAGGCCTGCAGGATTTATGTTGAAAAAGTTGAGTGATGCTCAGCAAAATTACAGGACTTTCGAGCGAGAAACACTCGCTATAATCGAAGCTCTATTGAAGTGGGAAGACAAGCTTCTTGGCTTCAAGTTCATGATTGTTACAGATCATGAAGCATTAGAGTATTTGAATACCCAAAGAAAACTATCGAGCTGACCAGTTCACTGGCTCGATTATTTATTGCAATTTGATGTGAGCATAGTATATGCTAAGGGTTCAGAGAACCAAGTAGTGGACTGTTTATCCCGCTACTATGAAAATGAAGGAGGTGATACCACCTCAGATGAAGAGATTGATTGGGCCAATGCAGATATACGTTTGGATCCAAATGGAGACGAGCTTCCCCATGATCGATGGATGGAGTTGAAAAACTTAGCAATTGAAATCATAGACAAGCTTTATAAGAGTACTCGTCTAAAGGAAAAGCGAGAATGTCACTTAGAAGAGGCTCAAGAGATGGCCTCAGCTGTGGAGAAGACAGTTGCAGATCCTTTGAGTGCAAATGTGCAGGAGGACCCTACAATTCTCGAATCTGCAAAGGCCACTAGAGCCCCACCACTGACATATGGAAATATGCCAGAATTCCTCAAAGCGATCCACAAGGGATATGCAAGCAAGCCATTCTTCACTAAGATAATAGATCAAGTAGATCATCACCCACGATTTAGAGAGAAGAATGGTCTTCTCTACACAGATAACTGTGGTGGTGAGGAGGTTTTATGCCTCCCACATGCCAAATTTAAGGACAACAGTATTGTCACTTTTGTGGTCGATAGTGCACACAAGGTACTGGGACATTTTAAGTCTCAATGCACAGCAGATTATATCCACAGATGGTACTGGTGGCCCAAACTCGGGTGAGAAGTAGATCAATTCTGTTGATCTTGTCCGACTTGTCAAGTGACAAAGACTGATGGACAGAGACCACAAGGTCTCTTGCATAGTCTACCCATACCTGGGAGATCATGGAGATTGATCACAATGGACTTTGTTGGTCCATTCCTGCTGAGTAACAGGTATGACTACTTGTGGGTGGTCATTTGTCGACTGACGTTAATGGTACATCTCATACCTGTGAATATGACATTGTGAGCATCCGAGCTCATAATAAAATACTTGAAGAAGGTAGTCCACTTACATGGACTACCACAGACGATTGTCTCTGACAGGGATCCAAAGTTCACATCAGCCTTCTGGTGTGAACTACATCAGATGATGGGAGCTAAGCTCCTAATGTCCATGGTATTTAATCCACAAACGGATGATGCCTCAGAACAAGCAATCTGGAATGTAGTACAGATACTACACTCCATGGTTCAACCCAATCAAACTGATTGGGCCAAAAGATTACCTATGACGGAATTCACCATTAACTCGAGCATAAGTAGCTCGTCTGGATTTGCACCCTTCAAGCTGAACTATGGGTTTATGCCCATACTAATGCATAGAATTGAGGAAGGAAAACCTTCCTCAGCACCAGGGGTGCAAGCATTTGTTAACCAGGCTCTCAAGAACCTGGAAATGGCACATGACACTATAATCGAAAGTAGGGTGATGCAAGCACATCAGGCCAATAAGGCCAGAAGGGAGAGTTCGACTCTCTAAGTGGGAGATAATGTATATCTCTCTACTAAGAATTTAATGATGCTGAAAGGATGAGCTGGAAGGCTCGTCCCACATTACATAGGACCAATGAAAGTCCTAAGGAAAGATAAGTCCAGTGATATATATACACTGGACTTGCCCGAAGAACTGAAGGCTAAACGCCTTCATCTAACATTTCACATCAGATTGTTGAGATAATACGAGGCAAACAATGACATGTTGTTTCCTTGACGGATGCTCATGCGTTCTACAATGTCAGTAAAAATGATGAAAAAAGGTTGGTGGACGAGATAATCGCCCATTGATGGAGAAGAAACAATATCAAGTTCCTTGTGAAGTGGAACTTGGGCGACAACACATGGGAGCCCAAGGAGAACTGTGAAGAGTTGGAGGCTCTTGATAGGTACCTCGAACTTCAAGGTGTGCAAAGTGCACACCTGTTGCATCGAAAGATGCAAGGCTTGCAAGAGTGAGCCAAGGTCGCAAAAATGGCCTTAGTGTCATGAAACATGACACTACATCCAAATCAAGTAACCCAAAGTGACAGACAAACCACCACATGATCGAGATAAAAAAGAAAAACAAAGAAAAATAAAGTCCCACAATCACAATTTACATATTAGTATATAGACAAATAATACAAAACACAGCCACTGTAGATAGTTTAAAGTTTATGTTGATCAATTTACTTATATAGTTCATTTCCTTTTTTTCATTACTTAATCATGCACTTTGATTTAAAGACGTGTCTTGCTGAACTACTTTCTGAAACAACCCTATAGCGTCAAGCTACTTCAGGTTGCACTAGACTGCACAGACTTAAGGAAAGGGGAGGGGAAACAAGACCTTGGTCAGGGTGCTATAGAGGAACACCCAAGAGAACTAGACTAGCGTTCCAGCTGGACTCTGGGGGTTTATATACTATCTACAGGTTTGTATCTCTTTGTACTTAATAAATCTATGTACGGTAATTCCCTGAGCCCTACAGAGATAAGCATAGCCTCTAGGATCATCTAGAATCATAGTACTGAATTGTTGTGCATGATGGAAGTGGTAGGCAGTGAGGAATGCATAATTGGTTAGGCATGATGTCATAGGATACAAGATAGTGAATGATTAAAGTAGGATCCAGCCCAGTAGTTATGGCAACAAGGGCCATGACATCATAGGTCTAGAGCATAGGGTTGAGGGCCTGCACTTATGATCTAGCCTGGCTATAGGCCTTCAAGCACATATCGTCCATATGTTCATAGTCATGTGATCTGCATAAGGAAAATCATAGGGGCAAAAGTACACTGCGTAACACTACCCCCCATCTAGGGATTGACTTCTAGGCAATCAAAGGGTTCAATGCATGAAGTGGTGTAATTTTCATAAGAGATAAATAAAGTGTCGAATGCCAAATGAGATAAGCAGATTTTTCTAGGGGCAGAAGGATTTAATTTGTGGAAATCATTAATAGCCTCCTGGGCTGTTGGTAGAAGGTGTCCTTCAGGTTCCCAAGTCTGTCCGGTCTCATCATATCCCTTCCAATGGACGAGATATTCAAGGCGCTTTCCTGTAAAACGTGAATCTTTAACAGATTCAACTTCATATAGGTTATCCATATCTTCAGTAACTTGTACTGGACCAGGAGCAACCACAGGTTGTCCAGGTATCCATTTCTTATACGGTTTGACACAAGAAATATTAACAACATCATGGATTTTCATGGATCTAGGCAGATGCAAGCATACTGCATTCGGGCCGATGAGTTCTGTGACTTTGTAAAGTCCGATCCATCTTTCCATTAATTTCCATGATGCTCATGTTAGCCATAAATTCTCCATAGAAAGCCACACTTTATCTCCAATAATGTATGCTTCTTTTCTATATTTATCTGCTTGGAGTTTCATCCTCTCTTGGGATTGTTTTAAGTTATCTTTTACGTCTTTTAAAGTAGACTCCATAGAATCTGTAAAATCTGAGGCAGCTGGTGCCTTAGATATGCATTGTTCAAAGCCCATTCTTGGTGCATATGAACAAGTCACTTCAAAAGGGGTTTTGTTTGTAGAAGCCTGCTTCTTCGAATTATATGAGAATTGAGCAATTGGCAGCCAGTCTGACCATTCTTCCTGCTTCTCAGAACAAAACATCCTTAAATACTGTTGTAAATCTCTATTCATCCATTTTGTTTGACCATCGGTTTGCAGATGATAAGCCATAGATAAACGTTGTGCAATTCCCAAGCGCTTGCAGACATTTGTCATGACTTGGCTTGCAAATTGTGGACCACAATCTGATACAATAGATTGGGGCAAACAGTGATTTTTCCATACATAATTTAGATAGAGTTTGGCTGTATCCAGGGCTGTTGCAGTCTTGCTGCATAGAGCAAAAACAACTTCTTTTGAAAATCAATCAATGATGACTAAGATGGAATCATAACCAGATGATAATGGGAGATCTGTGATAAAATCAACAGATATGTCAACCCATGGTCCATTAGGAATTGATAAAGGCTTTAATAAACCAGGCACTGCCTGATTCATTCCTTTCATCCGAGCACATCTATCACATTGGGAAACGTAATCTGAAACAAAAGATGTGACACCAGGCCACCAATATGACCGTGTGACAAGATCCAAAGTCTTGTCTATCCCCAGGTATCCAGCAACTGGGGAATCGTGACAGTGACATAATATTGTCATTTGTAGCTCTGCATTATCAGGCATGAACAACCTTCCTTTTTCATCATATAGGAAACCATCGTGTTCCTCACAGATGTTCCTTTCCTTACATAACCATATGACGTCGGTTTCTTTCAACCATAAAAGTTCATTAAATATTTGAGTTCGTATGGTGTCCCCTTCATCTTGGATTGTAACCATTGATGTGGTTTGTATCCGCTCTGGGGAGATCATTGTTACTCCTTTATTATCATCTTCGATGCCTACAGTGTGATCTTCTTATCTAGAGAGAGCATCTGCTTTGACATTTGAAGCTCCAGGCTTGTATATGAAGAGATAATTAAACTGTGTTAAATATTGTGCCCATCGCACTTGGCGACAATTCAGATCTTGGGCCTTCATAAAGTATTGCAAATTTGTGTGATCATTCCAGATCTCAAACTGATCTCTAGCACCTTCCAGGTAGTGTCTTCAAATCTCAAATGCACGTATGATGCTCAGCATCTCTATGTTGGCAATGGGGTAATTTCTTTCTTGAGGAGACATGTTATGAGAAGAGAAGGCTACAGGATGCCATTTGTCATCTTTGAGTATAGAGAGCACTGCTCCCGTTGCATAATCTGAAGCATCAGTTTCTAATCTAAACTTGCAATTTATATCCAGATATGCCAAGATAGGGGCCATCATAAACTTTGTTTTTAATAGATCAAAAGCAGCTTGCTGCTCTTCTTTCCACTGGAAAGTTTGATCCTTCTTTAATAAATCATTAAGGGGTTGTGCAACTTGCGCATAATCTTTAATAAAGTGGCAATAGAAGTTTGTGAGACCTAGGAAACTTTGGACTCCCTTTTGGTTTTTCGGCTCTGGCCATTCCAGAATAGCAGAAACCTTCTTTCTGTCCATCTTGATTCCATTAGCTCCAACTATCATCCCTAAATATTCTACTTCCATTTTGTAAAAGTGACATTTTTCTGGTTTTATAAATAAATTGTTTTCTTCTAATCTTTGTAATACTTTCTTGACTATTTTGGCATGTTTGGCATGGTTATCTGTTTTCGTAAAGATCATAATGTCATCGATGTAAACAACAACAACATCCTCCATATCTGAAAATAATTTATTCATCATAGTTTGAAACGTTGCAGAGGAGTTGCATAATCCAAAGAACATAACAACAGGTTCATAGGAACCTTTATGTGTTATGAAGGCGGCTTTCCATTCATCACCTTCCTTTATCCATACATTGTTGTAACCCCATCTGAGGTCCATTGTCATAAATAACTTAGCTCCTTTGAGATGATCTACTAGTTGGGATCTAAGGGGAAGTGGATAATTACTTCGGATTGTGTGTTCATTAAGGTATCTGTAATCCTCTACCATGCATTTCCGGCCGTCTTTCTTGGGTACAAAGAACACAGGTGACATTATTGGGGATTTAGAAGGGCGAATATATCCTTTTTGTAATTGATCATCTAACCAATTGGAGACTTCTATTTGTTTGTCATGGGATAGGGGTATCAGTCTACCCTTCTTGGGAACGAATAAATCCTTAAGATCTATGGCATGATCCCAGGGTTTTCTTGTAGGCATTCATTCTGATCCCTTTTCTCTGAATACTGGTAAGAATTCATGGTACTCCTGAGGCACCAGATCTTCAGCATTCCATTTCTGATCCATCAAGATCTTTAATTTCGGGTCTACTACTTGAGCAGCCTTAATAGATACTTCATCATCTAGATGTTTAATTGTTTCATAAACTTGATATTAAACATCTTGCTCTTCTTTCTTGATTAGACATAGAAAAATGGACTTCTCCTGAAGTGTTCTACACTCTTCTGTATAGCAATGTATTCTGATGTTGCCTGTAGTCCAGTCTATATCAGGATTATGATGTTTGAGCCAAGAATATCCTAATATCATCTGTTGCTGTCCTAAGTCCATAACTTTGGCTAAGACTTTCTCATGATGTCCCTGGAACTCAATTAAGAGCTCAGTGGTGTGAGTAATGTCACCAGCAGAATTTTTCATTCCATCAACATTAAAGACCTTTATGGGATCTTTTAACTTTAGAAGTGGCAGCTTCAACCGTTCAGTGTATGCTTTGTCAATAAAGACCACATTAGCTCCCAAGTCTAGGAGAGCTTCTACTTTTGTAAATGAATTCCGTTTAGACATAGGGGCAATCAGTAACCCCACAGTCAATTCGTTCCATAATGATATTGACCTGCAAAATAAACCTTCATCTGAGATTTCGTCAGTAACATTAGTAGAGTTAGTAAAAGAGGAATTAAGCCTGAGTTTAACATCCTCAGCAGGCTAAGTTTCCTCAGACCCCTCTGACGGCAAAGGAAAGTTCATATCGTAATAGTCCATTACAGAATCAATCAAAAGTATAGCAAACCTGTTGCCATCAGAAGAATCAGAAAATGTTACCTTCTTCTTTTCCTTAGTGCCATTAGGATACCCAGAATAATCCTTCAGGCACAACCTTTTCCCATATATCTGGCTTCTGCAGCCTTGTAATCTCGGAAAGTGGCCCTCGCTTCCTCGAAATTCATTCTGTTAAACTTAATTGGGGCGCTGCCCTGACTTTCGGTGCTTTTAGTATCTTCCCAGAACGTATTCATATTCCTTATTTGTGCCTGTCCAACATAAGTGCTGCAACATCCTTATCTTCATAGACAGATTATTGTTCAACAATGTCTGTAGGGGTTTTCTTACTTGCTATAGATATGCTTGGTCATCAAGGCAAAGCATCATCTATCTTCTTAGTGTTCATAGAACTTTTCAAGCATAACCTATAACATGCTTGAAACTTCTTCTGGTTCTTTCTTTGATTAAGTTAACCAGTTCTTCTACAATATTATCTTGATATTTTCAAGTTGGAATGCTTCCATTCTCTTCTTCAGCATTTAGAAAAATATAGATGGATCTTGAAAATATTCATAGAATATTGAACTTCCTTCAATAACATTTTAGAATGCTGCTTTGATCTGCTTATTAGATCTGACAGTTCTCCAGTTACATATATGAGAAGTGCTTCTCCTTAGACAAGGAAGGAGTCAATGGTTTGGTCATGTCCTTGGTATAATTTTTCTAGCCAGTCAACAGCCTGTTCTTTGACCAAATTTCCTTTGAAGAGAGATACAATCTCATCTTCTAGATCTTTCCATCTGTAACTTCTTCCTTTCTTCAAGTCTATTTCAGTGAAGGGTCCAGCCTTCATTCCCTTCAATCAGGACAATACTGAAACAACTGCTTCATAGGATTCTTTTTGAATCTCTCTTTCATTTACTGTGAGCCATCAAGGTACACTTGTTCTTTAGCTTTGGCATTTCCATCTTTCTTTGTGAAGGTTCATATGTGTTTTATAGCTTGCTTTCTTCAAGAAAGTCATAAGATGATGCACTGCACCTTGGATTTTCTTGTGGCACTGCTTTCAACAAGACTCTATCTTGTAATGGACTGTCTGTCCCTTGTATTCTTGTACAACGTATAGTCCAAGAAATATGTAGATCTGTAGAGTGCATCCATAGAGTGAAAAGTATGTGGGGGGAATCTTAAACATGGTAGTGAATATGTGTTGTACATTGGCGTAAATTGATTTGAGTCAGATGCTTAATCTGCTCTTCTGTTTAACTGTAATGTGTTGACCTTCGTATGTGTGGAACTGCAAGGCTGCACCTTGTCTTTTTCCCTTTATGACTTTGTACTTTGTATCGTTAGTAGAGCAACTCAATTAAGAGTTCCCTTTATCTGTAATAAGCCTCGTATAGCTTTAACTGTTTCCTTTATAAAAGATCTTGCATTCTATGAATCAAGTCTTCCTGAGACTATCTTTTCAACTTTCTGAATAAAAATCTGTGGTTTATTGGTTTTTAGCATCTTGCACTTTGATCAATTGTCTTGCAAATCAATTGTCTTGCAATTGTAAACCAAACGTCATTGTATGTGATAGGGGGATAAGGTCCTATCTGTTCTAACCACTCTCTGTAGCTCTGTATCCTCAGAGTTCCTGATTCTTGTTGTACAAGGTCTTCTTTGAAGACTTTTCCTCTTGTAGGGCTAGCTTCTTCAACTTGTGCACAGCACAGTTAAGCAAGGTCTGGCTTTCAACAGTAGGACAGGAGAGACCAGTGGAAACAATGGACTGGGAAGAGGTCCTGTGTGTATGCCTGTTTTGCAATACACCGTCCATATACATAGGTAACTCAGTTAAGAGCTCCTTGCATTCTTCGTACATAGAGAAGTGCGAGGTGAAGTGAAGTCGGATAAGTCTGGTTCTAATGAAACAACCCTATAGCGTCAAGCTACTTCAGGTCACACTAGACTGCATAGACTTAAGGAAAGGGGAGGGGGAACAAGACCTTGGTCAGGGTGCTATAGAGGAACACCTAAGAGAACTAGACTGGCATTCCAGCTGGACTCTGGGGGTTTATATACTATCTACAGGTTTGTATCTATTTGTACTTAATAAATCTATGTACGGTAATTCCCTGAGCCCTACAGAGATAAGTATAGCCTCTAGGATCATAGTACTGAATTGTTGTGCATGATGGAAGTGGTAGGCAGTGAGGAATGCATGATTGGTTAGGTATGACATCATAGGATACGAGATAGTGAATGATTAAAGTAGGATCCAGCCCAGTAGTTATGGCAACAAGGGCCATGACATCATAGGTCTAGAGCATAGGGTTGAGGGCCTGCACCTACGGTCTAGCCTGGCTATAGGCCTTCAAGCACATATTGATCATATGTTCATAGTTACGTGATTTGCATAAGGAAAATCATAAGGGCAAAAGTACACCGTGTAACAACTCCTTTGTTGAAATGGCAAAGACCAGTGATCTTGGGGAGAACAGAGAAATGAAAGTTGAATTCATCATCACCAAGTGCATATCTGCACTAGTGAACATTGTGATCCCAGCATTCATGGTGTCAATAGTAGAGCATCTCAGGAGTTAAGAACTGACAGGGATCTGTGAGAAGGTAATTGCACCAGGTAGGGGCTGCAACCCTGTTAAGCTGGAATGGTTCACATGCTGCAAAGAATGCTTCAACATTATCAGCAAGATGAGAGATAGTGTCAAGCTGCCACAAGGTCAAATTGGTGGTGTGTGGTAGATGCCTTTCCCAGTTTCCAAAACTATCACTTGAAGCTGTAGTTACTGGAGATGTGTGTCCTCATACACATGATACCAAACAAGCCTCAGGTAGGTCAATGATGAATGAAGTGATTGGGGTAAAACAGTAGCATAAATCCCCACATGGATTGGGCATTATACACCCATATTGTGCCACTATTTTGAGGGGCTTGAGAACTATGTCCAGGCATTAATGATAAAGGCAAGCTTCAAGAACTGAGCACATCCTTGGATTATCATAAAGAAATTCAGGAAGGGGTAACAGTGCAAGGAGTTGGAAAGTGTGAGATGAAGCTTTGTTTCAGATGTTCATATTGATGTTCACCAAGCTGATTAGTAGTGGATGTGCAACTTTGCCTCCACACATATTGGTAATGTGAGTCTTATCCAAAGACAAAATGACACCACAGATTGTCATGCTGTCAGGAAGTTTCTCCTATAGTAGATGAGCACACCAGAATGTTCTAGCTGTGATAATCTTACCTGTAATTCCCAGCAGCCATTGCTACTCATCCACTTGCTATATATCCTCAAGTTGCATGCAGCAGAGATATACATGTGGTATGGGACACAGTTCATCTTTCTAGCAAATAGAGGGTGATTGAACAGTGCTTTCACACAGTTGAGGGAGTCATGGTAATATAAATGTACTGGTTCTTTTGTTGGATACACAGTGGGAATGATCTGGAAGGTCCAGCGCAATCCAGACAGCAAAGTCTCTGTGCAAGAATGCAAGTCCTATGCCAACTGAAATGAGAGTGGAAGTTTTTTGATCTGGAAGGCCACCACATCATAAGGATTAATGATGCTGTGATAGTAAAAGCTACATACCAAGTCAATAGATAATAATTCATTAATATAGCTCATGCTGAGTGCCGATTTCAAGAGAAAGCTTGCTACTGACCAGTTGTTGGTGTCTGCAAAAGGATAATGCGGATTTTCCATGTGTCATGTGTAACACTAAACGTACCACAAGGGACGTTCAACTCAACTCCGAAGAGGCGGACACTCACGAAGAGGTACCACAGCGTCTCTTCTAGCTAGTTGAATATGAACCAATGAATGTGGATGAAGGATGATGATGTAAGTCATATAACGAGGACAAAGAGGATTCAGAGTTCTAGAATGAGGACGAAGGTTATGATGAAGATCATAGACTGAGGATAGAAGACGTTGACTAAGATCGAGGATGATGAGGAATGTTGATGAAGGGCGACAATGACAAGGAGGACCCAGAGGACTCGAGAATCACTCAAGGACAGGAGATTGATATGTCATATAACGTAGAATCAGTGTAAGAAGTAAAAGTACAGGGCAAGCGGTATATATGTATTCCTATCGTGAGAGAAAGGAATGTAATAGAACGTGATGGAACAAGGGGACACATTGCCATCATGAGAGAGACAGCTGCGGAGCTAATCGTCCAATCAAAAGGGTTTACATAAGAGAGACAATATGAGCAATGGAAGTAAGAGAGAATGAGACGAGAGAAAGAGAAGAAAAATTGTAACATTATGAAGCATATTTATCCTGGTCAAACTGAGAGAGGAAGGTTTGACCTGTTCCATAGACTTGTGATGCACCTTCATAGTGATCAATGACCTAGCCATAAGAATTCTATGTGTACAGTGGAGAAGGGGAATGGAAACACATCTGAACATCATCATCATCATCATCTGCTGCTGCTGACCTGGGTTGAGAGCTAAAGTCCTCAGCTGGCTTGAAGTCTTCATCCTCAGAGAAAGTAGATGGTGGGGATGGGAAATGGGGAAGAAGAGAGGGAATGGAAGACAAAGATCATGGTGAAGATGCCTGGGTGTCATCTAGTGGTTGGGAGTGAGTGGGGACTTCCAGCTGATAGTGATAGTTATCATCATAACATTCAGAATGAGGCTATTTGAGATGAAACATCACCCCTTATGTGCTCGAGAAACATTTGAGGCACCTAGGGCATTGATACATTAGATTAGTGGGGGGAAACAGAACACACTGACTTATTTGAAGCTTTGAAGTACTAACACATTGAACTCTTGTGTGCAACTGTGGTGTTGTTCTTGGCAGACAGGCTATCACTGCATCACCCACCAACCTGAGTAAGCCTTCCACACTATGTGTCAATCATGTCAGGCTGCTCATGTGCTGTGTGTCTTGCTCCATACGGCAACAACCCACTCTTTGATCCACCATCCAATTGACCCTGCACATGTGTTTGCCTTCCAGATCACATTTATCAAACTTACATTACACATCATCATTTTCTGAGGTAAGTATCTGGATGGAGCAACACCACATCACACTCAGCTTACATTCATGTAGCATTCATGTACTAATCTTGATGTACTTTCAATATTAGTTAAGCCACAATTACCAAGAGGAGTAATAAAGTGAATTTCAACGTGCTAAACAATCAACTCCTATGACCATGTCCTCTGAATCAATGGATTCTGTTGAGGAGCTATCTATAGTTAGTAGCTCTCTCCGTCCTGTCTCGTGTGGCCATGCCTCTCCAGCTGAGGCTGGTTGCCTCAATACCATCCCGAGGACACCTCATGAAGGCACTTCTCACAGTCTTCCTCTGAATCCAATGGCCATTTTGCCCCAACCTTTAATGCACAAGAGTGTACAGGTCCCTTTGCCTACAATGCCTGTTGTCAGTACTCCCAGCACTGTTGGCACTATCCATACATGGAAGCCATCTTTGCTCTCTCAGTTTGCATTCCTGACATCTGGTAGGGGATTGCCACCGACAGACAATGGCCCAAAAGTCACAAAAGTAAGTGACTTATGCAAATCTAGTTTATCTGACTTGGATGAATATTGTGCAGGACTGTTACTCAGAATCATCAGAAGCCAAGCATCTGGGATTTGAAAAGGAAGATGCATGATTAGTCCTTGAGGTTGCAAGAACACACTGCATTATCTGTCGGTTAGAGCAGGAACTTGCCAATGCAAAAAGTACAGAGAGTATCACCCTCAGTAATCTATATAAACACCATGCTGAAGAAGCAGGTAGAAGGCTGGTGGAGGTTGAGTATGATGTTGGCTGCATTCATAACACTTTGTAGAGTTGTGGTTCAGCCACCCAAGCCTTGGATGTTCTACTCCATGGACAGAAATGTCACCATATGTCTTCCTCTTGCTATATAGGAGACAGTGATGTGCCAGTTGTGTGTAAGCAACCATTTTTGCCACCATTGTTTTACTCTCACAAATTAACATGTACTACAGACTCTGTGGAAATATAGTGTCATATTTGCTGACTAGCCAGTTCACTACTACTGTATGTACTGTGGTCTGTTGGACTGTCAACCTGTGTCACTGTCCCTGATGATGAGACTTGTTGTGTTGTGTAGTTCATGTTGTGCTTGAAATTCATGTAATGCTCATGTAAATCATGTGACTCCTGTAATAATGAAAGCCCTGTGTGTGCATGTGACATCTGTGACATGTAACTAGTGGCTGTGAGTGCTGTAGGCATGGTCCATACTAGTATCCTTGACGAAGCTGTCTCCCTAGCCCTCTGGCCACCAGGATCCATTTTACAGTCATGAGTAGATGTCTGATCCATCTATGAGGTTTGTCATCCATCTGTTGCATGCCCTGAGTATCCCCCTTCATCTTCCAATTCTATCATCAAAGTACCTCATTCAGTGTGCACAACCTTGGGGACAGGGTGAGATGCATGATGATGATAAAGGCAAGAGTGATGCAATGGCATGCCCTTATAACAGCATTGATAGTGATGAGGTGCAGATGCAGGTATATATGCCTACCTCTTCAACCATTGTATTGATGAGATAGGCAAGGGCCACACCTGTTACAATTTTTCTTCTCTTTCTCTTGTCTTGTTCCTTCTGGTTTCCATTATTCGTCTCGTTCACTCTAATCTCCATCGTTCACTTTGTCTCCCTTATGTAAACCTCTTTTGATTGGACGATTAACTCCTTAACCGTTTCTCCCACAATAGTGATGTGTTCCCTTATTCCATCACATTCTATAGCATTCCATTCTCTCATGATAGGAATACTTATATACCGTTCGCCCTGTACTTTTACTCCTTACACTGATTCTACGCAATACAATGTAGCAATCTCCTGTCCTCGAGCGATTCTCGAGTCCTCTGAGTCTTCCTAGTCAACGTCCACTTCCGTCATCCCCTTTGTCCCAAGATCTTAGTAAATGTCCTTCGTTCTCAACACACAATTCCCATAGTGACCCTTGTTCTCGTCCTCGAACTCTGAATCTCTTCGTCCTCATGACACGACAGCCATCGACGTCTCTCGTCCATCTTCTTTGGTTTGCACTTAACTAGTTAGAAGAGACGCTGTGGTACCTCTTCGTGAGCGTCCGCCTCTTCGAAGTTGAGTCGAACATCCCTCATGGTACATTTAGCATTACAAAAGAATCAGTGTGTCCTTCAGCCCCTCCTGTTACAGAGCAGGGCCTACCCCACCACCTCCCCTCATCACTGACACCTATCGTGCCCTCGGGCAAACATTGAATGACCGATCGTCGCCACCATCATCACTGTTCCCCATTGAACCCATTGGACGACCGATTGTCGTCACCCTTGTCATTACCCCCCATCGCACCCATCGGACAACTGATCGTTGTCATCCTAATCACAGTCATTGTCATAGTCACCGACCCTAAGATCTAGTTGCTCTAGATCAACCATCGGACAGCCGATTGCTGTCAACATCGTTTTAACCATCATTCAAACCATAGTCACCAAGATCTAGCGATTCTAGATCGGGAAGGATCCCCAAAGCCTTCACCCCCTAGCGAACTTTCATTCACCCCTCGTCCCAGAAACCCTAGTAACATTGTTCCCCTTGCCATCTAAAGAGACGTAACACTCTAGTCCCTGGCCCACCCCAGCGACTTGACACCATCTCGACCACTGTCACAAGTTCCCATAGCAACCATGGACGTCACCTACGTCAAACTCAAGAAACTCTCCCCAGAAGAGCACATCAGATGTGCTAAACTCGGCCTTTGCTTCCGCTGTCGCCAGAAAGGCCACAATGCCATTGAGTGCTTAGGCACTAAACCTTTGCCACCTCGCCCACAGAACACCTGCCCCACCGAGACCATAGCCCACCTTGACCCCGAACCCTCCAAGCCCACTGACACTCTAAGCGCATACTTCGATAAACTTCGTAAACATGGAGTGGATGAAACCACAATCCTAGAAGTCCTGAAAACTGCATACGGGACGCCCTCGACCCCTAAACCCACCTCTGCCGTCGATGCTTACCTTGACAAACTTCATACCTCGAAGAAGGACCTTACCAAAGGCCTTCAAAAACTCAAAGCCTACGTTGAGAAACTCAAACCCCTTCGAACTTCGAACACTCCCTGCGAACCCACTGTTGAAGAACCCTCTGATGAGGAACTTACAATCTACGCCGTCCAAGACTTCTTGATCGGAGAAGACCCATCGACGCCCTCACTTCCCCCCCATGTTTTCACAGGATTACCCAACCAACGAACCATCCGGTTGCAAGCCGGATTGAAAACTGTCATGACTGTCGCCCTCATAGATTGTGGAGCGACCGGTAACTTCATCGATCCTAGCCTCGTCCCTGCCCTTCGTATGGGGATTAGATCCCTCCCAAAACCTCTCATGGCCTACAATGTAGATGGCTCTCTGAATAAAAAGGGAGCTATCAAATACAAGATCCGAGCTAATGCTCGACTCTCTTCCTTCGACCACCGACTCGACCTTATGGTTGTCACCCTCGGCAAGTGACAGATCATTCTAGGAATGCCCTGGCTTAAACAATGGAACCCTACCATCGATTGGACCAATGGAACAGTAAGTATTGACCCAGAAACTCCATTCCGGGACGCTGTGGTACCTCTTCGTGAGAGTCCGCCCCGGAATGAGATTAACAAAGTAACCCTCTCGACCCAACTCGCTCAACAATTGGCCAAACAAGAACATGAAATCCCATCCTGGTGCCAAGACTACGAAGACGTGTTCTTGGAGAAAACCTTTGCCATCCTACCTCCCCATCAACCCTACAATCACACCATTGAACTCAAACCCACCTTCGTCCCAAAAATTGCCAAAGTCTACTCACTAAATCCTGCTGAGAAAGAGGCATGTCGTCTCTTTATTGAAGAACATTTGAAAACCGGCCGCATTGTCCCATCCAAGTCCCCACAAGCATCCCCTTTCTTCTTTGTTCCTAAGAAAGATGGTTCTCTTTGCCCCTGTCAAGACTATCGCTACCTCAACTCGTTCACCATCCGAAATGCATATCCCCTTCCTCTCATCTCTGACCTCATTGATGACATGAAGGACTCAACCATATTCACCAAGTTCGACATATGCTGGGGATACAACAACATTCAGATTCACGAGGAGGACCAATGGAAAGTGGCATTCATCATCCCGCTCAGACTTTTCGAACCCACAGTAATGTTCTTCGGCTTCAACAACGCTCCACCCACATTCCAAGCCTTCATGAACCATATCTTTGCAGATATGCTGGCGGAACGTTGATTGAAAATCTACATGGACGACCTAGGCATTCACACAAAGACAACATTGAACTCCACCACGATCGCACACGTCGAGTCCTACAACAGCTCAGAAAACACGGCCTTTCACTCAAGATCTCCAAATGCTCCTTTGACACCCCCCAGATGGAATACCTCAGCATGATCATTGGTCAAGGACGCCTCGAGATGGACCCTGTCAAACTCGCCACTATCAAGAACTGGAAACCTCCCACCTCCGTTAAAGGAATTCGCAGTTTCCTCAGTTTCACTAACTTCTATCGGAAGTTCATTCCCAACTTCTCTAACATCGTCGCTTCCCTCATCCTACTCACTCGCAAAAATGAACCCTGGTTATGGACTTCCCTCCAAGAAACTGCATTTCATACGCTCATTGCCCAGTTCTGCTCTGCCCCAGTCCTCGCTCTCCCTGACACATCTTGCCCTTTCTCCATCATGACCAATGCTTCCCTCATTGCCTCTGGAGCTGTTCTCCTCCAGGCCAATGTCAATGGTGACCTCCACCCCTGTGCCTACTTCTCTAAGACCTTCTCCCCTGCTGAACGTAACTACGACATCTATAACTGAGAACTCCTAGCTGTCATCCTCGCCCTCGAAGAATGGAGACAATACCTCCTTGGAACTCCGCACCCCGTCACAATCATCACTGATCACAAGAACCTCTCCTTTGTCAAGGACCCTTGAAAACTCTCCCATCGTCAAGCCCGCTGGTCCCTTTTCCTCCTAGACTTTGACCTTGTCTGGAAAGTAACCCCTGGAACTCAGATGGGTCCAGCTGATGCCCTTTCCTGAAAAGCCTCCATTGACACCTCCCTTGACAACGCCGATGCATCTATCCTCCCAGACCCAGTTATAATCAATGCCCTCGACCTCACTCTCCTCGACCACATCCAATCCTCGTCCTCATCCGACCCACTTGTCCTTCGTGCGATCAAAGCCATGGAAGACACCACACCATTATTCCCTTGTTCCTCACTCCAAGACTGGTCGTTTGATAACGGTGACCTCTTTTACAAAGGTCGCTTATATGTCCCACCATCATCTTGCTCCACGCTCCTCCACAGTATTCATTCATCCCCTACCACTGGACATGCTGGTCAATTTCACATGAAAGCCATCCTAGAATGTGACTTCTGGTGGCCCAGACTCAGTACTTTCATTAAGAACTTTGTAGCTGGCTGTGCTATATGTCAACAATCCAAAGTCAACACTCACCCCACTGTCGCTCCTCTGAACCCGATCCCATCCACATTGTCTTTACCATTTCGACAAATCTCTGTCAATCTTATCATAGATCTCCCTTTATCCTCAGATTTCGACTCTATTATGGTCGTGGTTGACCATGGCCTTACGAAGGGGGTAATTTTCATCCCTTGTAACAAAACCATTGACGCCGCAGGGGTCGCAAAACTTTTCTTCGACAATGTATTCAAACGCTTTGGCCTTTACGATTTCATCATCTCGGATCGTGGCCCACAGTTCGCCTCCACGTTTGCCCTAGAACTTGCTCGCCTCCTCCAATATGACATTCGACTCTCCACCGCGTACCACCCCCAAACTGATGGCAAAACCGAACGAACTAACCAAGAACTTGAAACCTATCTCCGTATCTTCTGCACCAACAATCCCCATTCCTGGTCAGAATTCCTCACTACTGCCGAATTCCACCACAACTCCGTTCCCCATAGCTCTACTAAGTGATCTCCGTTCTCCCTCCTCCTTGGATACGAACCCCGATCATTCCCTGCCCTGGGTAAAACGTTTATTCCCGCTCTATTGGACAGACTGATCGCCCTGTCCAAGGCACGAGAAGAAGCCCTCGCAGCACACGACTCCGCCCGCATGGCAATGACTCGCCACTCCACCCACTCATTCTCCCCCTGGAAAGTTGGAGACAAAGTATGGTTGGAAGCCACCAATCTTCGTATCCCTTATCCTTCTAGAAAACTTGCTCCCAAACGCCATGGACCCTTCGAGATCTCCCAAGTCATTTCTCCCCTCATCTATCGTCTCAGACTACCTCCCTCCTGGAAGATTCATGACACGTTCCATGCTTCCCTTCTAACCCTGTTCAAACAAACCGAAACATATGGTCCCTCCTTCCCTGAACCGCCTCCGGAAGTAATAGATGACAAAGAAGAATTTGAAGTGGAGGCTATCCTGTTGCACAAAGGCCACCTTGGCAACTATCAGTACCTGACCACATGGAAGGGGTACTCTCGGTCCGAAGCTACATGGGAACCTGAAGAAAATCTCCGTCACGCTCCCAGGACCCTTTCCACTTATAAACACTCCCACTCCCTGAAGTAACTTGCTCCTCCCCTCGCACTTCCCATTCACTCGCACTCGGCCCGAATCAGTGAAAGTCATAGCGAGCAGCTGTGCGCTGCTACCTAGTAACTGATCCTCTGGCGAGGCGTTCTTCATCCTGTCTCTCTCCCTGTTTCCTCTTTTGCAGTGGCCTCATTGTTCGCTCGATTACCTTTCCTTTTGAAATCAAACAAAGTCATCTTCATACATTTAGCTTCATTTCCTCCTATGTCTATTACTCTTTGATCTCACTCCTCTACCACTTTGGACCCATCGCCTTTACGCTCTTATCCTGTGCAACCTTCTTTAATTCCACCTCATGTCTTGCCCATTCTCTATTCGACTATCCTCTCTGATCCCGCCCTCTGGCGAATCATCCAAGAGGATCCTTTGTATCGAAACAATGACACTTTGTGTCATCTCATCGGATTGTTTCATACTATGGTGCGCATTCAAAATCTTCATTTTCACTCTGCTTCACAAAACCTGCCCTCTCCTTTTGGAGTTCCCCTTCGTGTTGCTATCGGGCAGTTGTCCGAACAAGTCCTTGACCTATTAGTACTGAATCGTTTTGCCAATCTCATACCTAGACTTCCTGTTCGAGTTATACTTCCCGTCTTTTGCCCCATATTCTCCTCTTTAACTACACAGGAACGAGATTTTTACCTCAAAAATGTTACCTCTCGTTCAGATGGTGGTCAATCTACCCGATCACCCGTGGAAGAATATCCTCTTCCTGTTCCAGCTCCCCCTTCTCCCACAGAGTCATCTTCTCTTACCCTGATTGATCATATATCCTCCCCACCTCCATCCACTTCGTCGTCAAACTCTGACACTATCTACATCGGCCCAATGTACCGGGATGTTCCTCCTCCACCTCCTGAATCCTCTCTAAGTCCCTCCACTTTGACGATGATAACTGACGCCTTGGATAGCGCCACTATTGCTGATGGCTCCACCATTGTTGACCTTGAAGCCCAAACACGAGTTCATGCTCTTTACTGACGCCTGGCTGATGGACGAATGGTACTCGACTCCCCCACTCAAATACTAGAATCTTGGTTCTATTGCCAAGAAGCTACCCCATCCACCGTATGTTTTTACTGTCATCATACGGGTCATTATCGAGTCGACTGTCCCCAATTTTGTTGTCCTCGCTGTCACACTCCAGCTCCTGGTCATCAAGCCATCCACTGTCTTCGTTCCTTTTGTGACTTTTGCAGTCACTGGGGTCACAGTCCACGTCTCTGTCCTAACCAACTTTGTGCCCTCTGCATGGAACCTGGTCATATCGCTGATGACTGTCCTTACGCTGCGCACATGTCTGGACTCTTTTCTGAGGAAGTCACTGGTGTTTATGAAGAACAAAATTGAGCTGGTACTTCAATTGTATGAAGGGGGTAATGTTACAATTTTTCTTCTCTTTCTCTCGTCTCATTCCTTCTGGTTTCCATTATTCATCTCATTCTCTCTAATCTCCATCGTTCACTTCGTCTCCCTTATGTAAACCTCTTTTGATTGGACGATTAACTCCTTAACCATTTCTCCCACAATGGTGACGAGCTGATGCTCACTGTTGGGCCTTCGGCCCAACAGTCTACGCAATGCTAATCCGAGTTTGCTGTGCAATGCTAATCTGAGTTTGCTGTGTAATGCTAATCCAAGTTTTCTGTGCAATACTTATTATATTAGTTGGTGTGAGATTCAAGTTTGTAAAGCTTACTATTGGACCTTTGGCTCAATAGATGTATGCAATGTTACATTTATTTCTTAGTGTTACTACTCATTACTCAATGTTGAATTGCATTGGTACAATCAAATTTGAAGATTTCTATATACTTCATTCCAAACTACATTGGCCACCTTGGTATCTTCTTGATCCTCAGGAAATAGGACTTTGATATTTCTAGGATGAGTACATCTTGAAAGTGCCACATAAAGTTGTCCATGAGAAAACACAGATGAACTCAAGTTTAGTCCAACATGTTTTACAGTTTGTCCTTGTGCCTTATTGATGGTCATGGCATAGGCTAAGCGAACAGGAAACTGCAATCGGGTAAAGGGAACAGGAGAGTCTTCTAAGCCACTGTTGAGAGCTATCCTTGGAATTAAGACAACATCATTGTTATCCTCATTGCCATCCTCAGTCAAGACATGACACTCAAGGACTCTTCTAGTAGATCTGAGAAGCCTCAATTGGGTACCATTGTATAGACCATGGACAGGATCCAGATTGCGCAACAACATTAGAGGAGCACCATTCTTGAGCTCTAAGACATGAAGAGGAAATCCAGAGGGGTTTAATGTGTGTAGGACTTCAGTCTGGACATAATCATATTCTCTTTCAGTCACAGAGTCTGCACTAAGATATGTAAATTTCTCCTGAGGTCTGACTGAGTTAAGAATAGTGGCATTGATTTCATGGACTTGAGCATTTCTTGGGGTAAGAATAGTACGATCCAGGAAATATTGGTCAGATAGATGTTGACCTGCAAGAAGCTGGGAGTAGATGGCATTGATGAGAGATGGTATGTCATCACCACATTTCATATGATTAGGAAGAATTATTTCCCCATCAGTTACTCCAATATGAAGGAGTTGTTCAGCCCATTGTGTTGACTCTGGATCTTGGCCAAGTCGCATGTTTTGATGAAGATAATGGACAGCCATGCTTGCCCAAAGATGAGAGCGAGTAAGAGCAGCAGCTACAGTCTGTTCTCTTGAGCCATGTGGAACAACAGGAAGAGTCTGTCTGAAGTCTCCACCAAAGAGAGTAGTGATACCTCCAAAAGGTTGATTCACATCCATCAAGTCACGCAAAGAACAGTCCACACATTCCACAGTATGATGATTCTGAGAGGCAGCTTCATCCCAAATGATTAGATCTGTTGACTTTAAGAGTTCATGAATGACATCATTCTTTTTGATTTTGCAAGTAGATGTCTCATTGCATGGAATGGGAATTTTGAAGCGTGAATGGGCAGTATGACCACCAGGAAGCAATAGGGAGGCAAGACCAGTGGATGCAACACAGAGGACAATTTTTCCATGTGCACGTACAGAGGCAGCAATCAGTTTGGCCAGATATGTTTTTCCACAACCTCCACCACTATGAAGAAAAAATATAGAGCCTCTGTTGTTAATGGCACTGTCTGTAACTGCCTGATATAGTGCAGTCTGTTGAGGATTCAAGGTAGGCAGGCCTGTTTGAACAAATTGCTGTAGTTCCTCTATATTGTATGCCAGCTGTTCTTGGATAAGTTGATTTCCCTCTTGGAGTTCCCATTGCTCTTGTGGTCTAGGCATGGTTGGATAGTCTTCCAATCTCTTTCCATGACTTCTAAGATCCTTGTCAATATGATATAAGCCATAGTCATAGATCTGCTCTTGGGTAGGGTGAAGAATATGAAGAACATGGATGAGACGATGGCGTAAATCATCACAGAGATTGTTTTTGGAATCTTCCCATAGATGCTGAGGATCAACTGGAGAGCAGTGTATCAAAATGATGACAAATAGATGTTGTAGTTGATATCCCATTTTAAAATGAGCAGCCTCTTGAAGGCATTGCAGCCACTCTCTGTCATCTTGCAAAAGACCAAGTGCACAGCAAGCTTCTTTAAAAGATTCATGAAGGTGTCCATTGACAGTGTGAAGATCTTCATAGGAAGTAGCACCTATTCATTGTACAATAAGCATTTCTTTTGTAATAGAATATGATTATATGCATACCTTTAACCTCAGTGAGCAAAAGATGTAGATAGAATGTTTCTCCAGCAGATGGTGTAATGGTGTACATACGCCCAATAGCCTTGTATCTCTGGCGAACTTTCCATACACCAGTACTCTTATTCCAAACAAAGCCCTTTGGAAACTCTTGATAGAGATAGTTGTGTGCTCCAGCAGTGATAAGCTCAGGATCAGCATTTGCCTTAAACCATCCAAGTAGTTGTGTATCTTTGCGATTGTTCACCACCTCTTCTATTTGAGCATCAATATGAAACACAATGTTTTGTTGACCAGGAAGATGAACTGGAAGACGATAGACTGCAGGCCATTCCATATGCATTGGAAATTCGAAGATGTTGTGGCAAGCTTGATTGGAAGAGATATATCTGGCATCAAGATAGGAACGTATCTCATCATGACCTTCTGTTTCAATGGTAGCACAGTCTGGACCCTTGTAGATATATTTATGAACATATTTGACAGCTTTAATAGAGCCACAGATTTCCAGATTGATGTGATAGTCAAATTGCACCAGAAGCTGTCTAGGGTGTGAGACCACATGGGTGTTATTAAAGGTATCTTGACCCTTTTGAACAGTCCTGCCATTGTCAGGGCAAGCATAATCAGGATAACCATCCTCCTTGATAATAGTATGAGTAGAGAATGACTTGGGAAAGCATTTTTTGCAAATGTTGTGTTCCATACACCGGTGAGGAGAGCAGGGTCCATGAAGCATATATCTTGTGACAGCAGAATGAAGTTGGGGATGAATAGCAGGATCAGGAATTTGGGCAGAGATAACAGCATCAATCTGCTCTACAGTATGAATCTTGTCTTGTTCCTCCAAGAAAACCAAAAGATGCATATGAGGAAGTCCACGCTTTTGATATTCGATAGTATAGACCAAGCCAGCCACAGCTCCAAAGTAGCCATCACGAACTTTCTTAAGTAAAGCTTGCTGTTTTGCATGAAAGACTCTTGACACTAAGTCAGGCCTATCTACTGTTGATTGACCTATGTGTATGACATGTGTATGACTATTAAATTTATATCAAAAAAGACACTGACCTGGAAATAGGTTTTGAGTGATTTCAGGCCAGCTACCATTTGCAGTCATTGTCAAGAACAAATCAGGCTTTCTATATTCACGACAAATTGCCAAAGAATCCTGAAGAAGCTGTTGCATATAACGTGGACCACCCTTGTGAGAGGAAGGGAGGATAACACACCCCACTTGTGCCAAGTCCTGATTAACATCTTGAGCACTACGGTCTCGTAAACCCTGATAGAGCTCTGCTCTAAGTGTTTTTTGATTGTGGGCTGCCCAAGTGAGATCACATTGCTCAATAGAAGCCCAGGCATCACAGACTAACTGTTGTAAGAGTCTTCCCCCTTTGAAAGGATTGGGAGGTTCTATCTCCTCAGGACGTATATGCAATCTATAGGCATACCATAGAAGTTGTGTGACTTTTTTGGAACGAACTGGAGCTCCATTTCTGTTTTGAAGAGGGATATCCAAATGCCAGCCTTCTTCACCATGTGGAAAAAAGAGAACATAATGAAGTGAAAGATAGGCAGGATGAAGATTGCTGATACGACGTAGACCACCACCTTGAAGACGCAGAATTATATCACGATCCACCTTGACATTTTCTGAGCCATCACCAGGAACAATAGCAGCAATTTCATCCACAGTAGGTAGATTGTATCTTCTTTCATCAACACCCTGCTGTAAACAAATCCTCATACATATATCAGTATGCTGTTCTGGAGGTTTGGCCTTTGTATGATATATATTAGTGTGACTTGTATAATATGAGTGAAATGATTTACCCGCATGATTTCATAGGCCTGCTTGTATAAGGGTGCATATGGATGGATCTCCATTAGTTTTAGATGCAAGTCTAGCAAAATGGTGCCATCCAACTGAGGATTACGTTGAGCATGTCTATTAGTTGCCTCTTGAGGATCATAGATATATAACTGAGCATAGGTAGGCTGAACATCTTCAGGTGGCAAAAGAAAGCCCATAAGATGGTGTAAACTGCCATGGACATGAAAAGATTCAGGACCAGATCCTTGAATGTCTTGATTATTGAGATCAACACCCATTGAGGTGAATGCAAGAGCACAGTTATATTGACGAATCCACATTTTGAACTCTCTATGATCTCTAGGATCATCAAATAGGTCCTGAAGTACTTGTGGCCACTGTTGGATGGCAGGAAGATTAACTTGTCCTTGAAGACAGCAAACACCAAAGCGAGGATTACGAATGCTAGAGTTGGATAGCTTTTCACAAATAAAATGCAAAGCATGACAGTTTGGACATTGAATATTCATAGGACCAAGAGAGTGAAGTTGAACTGGCTCTCTATATGGTTGACCACCAGGAGGCATCTGACATGGTGGTGGTGGTGGTGATGGTGATGGTGATGGTGGTCTAAGTGGTGGTGGTGGGGGAGGAGATGAGGGTGGGGATGAAAGTGGGGATGAGGATAAGGATGAGGGTCTAGATAATGGTAATGGTGGTGGTGGTGGTGGTGATGGTGATGATGATAGTGGTGAAAGAGGTGATAGATTTTGATCAGGATTTGGATTTGAAGATGAAGGTAGAGGTGGTGATGGTGATGGTGATAGTGTGGGTAAGGGTGAAGATGAAGGAACCTGCTCATCAGCATCTGCATGTCTTGCTTGATCTTGCTCATATTGTTCTGCTGAATTTTGGTTGTATTCCTCAAAAGCCTGTGAAAGCAATGCTTGGGATATATGTTGCACTTGTTCAATAGCAAGGTGCTCTTGTTGTTCATACTGCTCTTGTTGTAGCTGTACAGCTTGTTGTTGCTCCTCATGAAGTCTTTGATGTTCTAGCTGTTGTTGACGTAACTGATGTAGCTGTTGCTGTTGAAGCTCTAATGCTCTGTGATGCTCCATCTCCTGTCTTTGCCATAGCTCTTGTTGCAATTGCATGAGACGTAGTTGCTCTTGTGCCTGCCACTGCTGCTGTTGTAATTGAAGCATCTCTCTCTCTTGTTGAGCAAGAAGTAGTCTTTGATTTTCCAAATCATTTGGAAAGTTCATTACTGTTTGTGAGGGATGTGATGGGCCAGCCTGAGCATTAGATTGATTGAGTCGTTGACATCGCCTCTCATGAGAATGGGTGAACCCTTCCAAGAGGCAAGCATTATAATCAACTTGAGGAGGAATTTGAGGTTGAATGGCAAATGGTTGATATGGAGGATGTTGGTAGTTGGGCTGTGGAAAGTGTGGAGATGTCTGTTGAGCCTCTGGTTCAGATGGGGGTGGCATAGGAGGGGGTGGATGATATGCTCTATTCCAGTACATGCGTTGCATATCATGATGTGCAATCTGATGGCGTGGTATACCAGGATATTGGTGAGTAGGTACAGGTGGATGGGCCTAGAATACACTTAAAAAGACAGCTTTAAATGTGAACAGATTAACTCACAATCAAAGCAGGAGGAAGTGGATCAATAGGAACTTGTATAGGAGAGCGTGGATGGCGGTGGGAAGGTGGTGAGCCAAGGTCACGCTGCTAACGCTCGGCATAGCGAGCAGCATTCCAGGCACGCTGAGGAGAAGTTGGAGGGGATGACATGGCTAGAGTCTTCAATAAAAAGGTCCAGTAGATGAGTTCAGAGAAGTTTGAACATGTAAGATCTTCAGAAAAGCAGTCAAGGATGCACACAAATCCCTTCTCTTAGCCTGGCATGTCAACGTCTACTTAGGCACAACCAGGTTGAAAGTATGACAGGACTAAAGGCAAGATGCCTAAGACAAATTGCAAGAAGAGGAATAGGTAGAACACCTATTGCTCTCTATAAGCAACCACGTCTTGGTCCTGTAGTGCTATCAGAGGTCTCAGCCTGAGTAGGCTATGGCAACCAGCAGACACACAGAGTTGAATCTGTGAAGCTGGGTAGTAGAGACTTGATTGAAGGAACTGAATCTGGATGAGAATGACAACTGCAAACTCAAACAGATGGTATTCCAGGCACTTCTTTCCAAACAGCAGGTTTTTGAGCTGACACACCAGAGGAAAGAGAAGATCAAGTGCCTAATCCAAGAGAGGCACTTTCACAGAGCACCTGTTGGCAAAAAAAAGACCACACACACACAAAGACTCTACCTGATCTGTTATCTGATCTTGGCAAATCACCATATATTCCATCATAGACTCACCCAAATAGCAGAGAAACAGCAATCTGATTGTATTTGTGCAGCAGAGTTGTGTTATAGCAGGAGGGGACAGAGAAAGCAAGAGGGCAGAGTGATTGGGCAGCAGGAATGTCAAGCTGCGCTGCGTTCTGTATGTGTGTTGTGGCTGTGCAGCCGTATAAGGGATCCCACGTGCATTTGCTGCCGCCAAGGAAGACAAGCAAGGGAGCCGAAATAAGCGTCGGGTTAATAAATTCACACAGTCACGCGACACCGTTCTCTGCTAAGTTTATAGATGTGTTCCCTTATTCCATCACATTCTATAGCATTCCATTCTCTCATGATAGGAATACTTATATACTGTTCGCCCTGTACTTTTACTCCTTACACTGATTCTACGCAATACAATGTAGCAATCTCCTGTCCTCGAGCGATTCTTGAGTCCTCTGAGTCTTCCTAGTCAACATCCACTTCCGTCATCCCCTTTGTCCCAAGATCTTAGTAAATGTCCTTCGTCCTCAACACACAATTCCCATAGTGACCCTTGTTCTCGTCCTCGAACTCTGAATCTCTTCGTCCTCGTGACACGATGGCCATCGACATCTCTTGTCCATCTTCTTTGGTTCGCACTTAACTAGTTAGAAGAGACGCTGTGGTACCTCTTCGTGAGCGTCCGCCTCTTCGAAGTTGAGTCGAACGTCCCTCGTGGTACGTTTAGTGTTACAACATCTGGTCATTCCCACCACCATCACTACTACCACAGGGGAGGCAATGGTAACGCAAATGCACCCAGGATGATGATGATGATGAGGGCAGGGGTGATGTAACAGCATGCTCTCACAGCTGCATCGACTACAATGAGACTCAGGCCCAGGTGTGTATGTCTACCCCTACCACCATGTTGACAAGGCTGGCCAGGGCTACACCAGGTTATTTCCATCTCCATGATGATGATAGTCATAATGGCAAGGGGAACACAATGGCATATCCAGGAAGATGATCATCATATGAGGACGATGGTGATGACAAAGAGGGTAAGGGGGGCATGATAGCATGTTACAATGGGAGACACAATGGCATGCCCACCCTGACCATGGAAATGAGAACTGTGCAATAATGCACCATTGCCACCACGAAGATGGTGAGGGCAGTGCAATGATATACTCCTGTCCCCACAACCAAGGCAACAACATAGGTGAGGACTATATTGTGGCGGTGACGACAACTAGATGGAAAGAGCAATGGCACTGCATGCGACCACCACTGTGGTGTTGGTGAGGATGGCCTGAAGAGGATGACTATCATATGTTCACCAGCTCCATTCATTTTCCAAGTTGCTGACCAAATAATTCAGGAACTACTTAAACCATGTCCATATTCATGCCCTGGAGTGGATGGACATATATTATCATCGGTAACAGACAACCACACCACTCCTACTGGCAGCAAGGATTATATGGAAAAGAGTCATCTCTGTCCTCTCATCACCCATCCTCCCAATCATGAACCATTAGTTATAAAGTAGTACATACATAATTGATGGTTTTAGTGTTCTGTTCTGTGCTACCACTGTGTGACTTCAATTGGCTGTACTGCCACTGTATGTGCTAGCCATTGTGATTGGGTGCCTGTGACACTATAAGCAGCTGGGGGGTAATGTGTATGGCTGCACTTCTATTAGGAATCTATTACTATGTTATGTACTGGTACTGTATGTAGCGCTGTCAGACCCTGTTGGGCCCTCAAACTCAGTAGCACTGTCAGGTGGTGTTGTGACATGATGTGACATAACTGTAGCTACTGTAACTATTCTATTTCTGTGTTATCTAGTTAGCTGTAGCACTGTCAAACCCAGTAGCACTTTCAGCAGGTGGTGCTGTGACATGATGTCACATCTTGTGACATTGTGATGTGACTGTGCCTTACTTGTAATTATGTGACTCTGTGACTCTGCTGGCATGCAATGATGTAAGATGATGTAACATGCTGTCACCTGCTGTCAAATTGCCATAATTGTTGTAATAATTATAAAATACTGTCACAAAATTAGTGATTTGCTGATGTTGGACTGAGGAAACATTGTACAATGGTATGACAGATTGAGAAATCAATGGATCTCCCCCTTCTGCTGCTCATTCTCCCTGCCTACTTCTTGGCAATCTCGGCCAATCAACATTGAAACCATACCTTCTGATCTTCCTTGCTTAGCCTGACAAGTATAGTAGCTTAGTTGATGTTATCTAGGATCACAAGATAGTCTATAATGTTGAGTCACTTAAGTGCACTGAGTTCTGTGTTCTCATGAACAATCTGTACTACCTCATCAAGAGGGTTGGAAGATGATGTGAAAGTCAGTGCAAATGTATGGATGAGATCTCTGACTATGGTTGTTATTTCTTGCATAAGCTCTGCTCTGAAGCAGCCATGGACACTGATTTCCTCTTTCTGCTGGCATGGAAGACACTGGTGAGGGGGGAATGGTGCTGGACAAAGATGTATTTAATGTGCAATCAGCAGTCACAAAGGTGGAATAATAAGATAGAGATGGATCAAGGGTCAGAGGTAATAACATTCTGTCTATTTGGTTTGGGGGTGGCATTATCAGAAGAGAATCCTGGAAGCCACCCAAGTGCATGCTGACCCATGAAATTTCTTCAGTGGCAATAGTCAACTGGCATAAGGCAAGGGCAGGTGGCCCAGATGGGATTTGTAAGTTGATGGTGCTGGCTGTCAAAGGAAAACTGTCTCCACATGAGCTACTGCTGTCAAAGTATAACTCCAGACATCTCTGGAGTTCATATAAAGACCAACTCCAGTCACTTTTCACTCATTTTTCATCCTACCTCTTTTGGACTTACTTATACCTATTACAGTATAGTCATACCTCATGTTGATTGTTTGGTGGCACTCCTACTCCCTCTGAACATGCACTGCTGTGCTCTTTGTTATTTTCTGAAGCAGTGTGCCTAGTTTTGCCTATTCTGTTTTGGAGTTTTCTGAAGTTTAGCAAGCATGTATCCTCATCACTATTTAACCCTTCCAACTTCTTCATCTCACCTCAGTTGTGCTCAGTACTTGTGGCACATTCTGAGATGAGATGCTACTTAATTCTTAGTACCTTGTATTTACTTTACCTTAGTTGGGCATTGCTGCCCCTATTTAGACACTTTAACAGGTTATGAGCCCTGCTAGTGCACACTAGCAAATACTCTGTGACCTCACACAACTCCACTTACACAGCCTAATCATTATCACACTCCAACCACATGTCTAATGCCCTCTGAAAACTCCTTGATCATGGAATGCTTCACTCTACTTGGACCTGAAAATTTCCAAGTATGGAAACTACACATCTCCACCAAACTCTGCAGAGAAAAAGTCCTCTGAGTTGTACTTGGTACAGACGTCTGCCCAATCGCTGGTACCTCTGCCTGCCCAACCACTGGTGCCTCTGCCTATGCCTCCACTAAACCCCAAAGCTCTGCCTCTGTCACAATCAGCTTAGGAGATGAAGTCTGAAAGTGGACCAAGTAAGATGAAAAGGCACATGGCATCATCCAGGATCACATCTGTGATGCGATTCTTCTCTAGACAGAGTCCTACACCTCTGCCAAAGGCCTATACAACACACTCCTAGAACTTTACCAGAAGTTGGACCTCCCCTCCACTTACCACTCCTATTGCCAACTGTTTGCATCAGAGTGGGATGGAAAATCTGACATCTCCAAGCACATCATGTCCATTCATACAATGGAGACTTGACTAGCAGGAATGAAGTACATCGTTGACCCCAAAATCCTCATGTTCATCCTTTTCTGTTCACTCTCCAAAACCCTGGAGTGGAGTACCTTCACACCATTGGTCATCAACACCATTGATAAAAGCAAGCTCTCTTTCAACTCCGTCAAAACCCACATTCTCTTTGAAAATGCCAGACTAAAACTCTCCACCAAATCTGACTCCACTCACTCCACTAATATCAAAGGAGAATGGAAGAAGAAAAGTGCAAAGCATTGCAAGTACCATCAGACTAGCAGACATAGTACAGAGGAATGCCAGAGCTCTAAGTGGTGGCCACAGGAGTTGAAAGACAAGTACAAAAAGGAGAAGGTGAACTCAACAGAAGGAGATCCCAATCCAGACACTAAACCACCAGACAAGATGAATGTAGCTAGTGCTCATGTAGATCATGCCCTATACAAATGCATTCAGACTTACATCTCATCCAATCCTAAGAATTCACCAGAGGAGACCATTATTATCAACTCTGGAGTGACATCACACATGGTACCTCACCAAAATTGGTTCTTCACATACTCTGGACTCTCCCCCACATGTCCAGTTCAATTTGGCAACAACTCCATTGTACACGCAACCAGAATAGGAACAGTAATCCTCCACTCAAGCATCAACAAGCACCACTATGAAATCATCCTCAGCAATGTTCTACACATACCAGAGTTCACACTATCTTTGATCTCCATACCTAAGTGTTAAAGTATGACCTGTGGACAACTCTGGAGTTGTACATGCACCAACACTGGCCGTTTCTCTCCCATTTCTTACTTTACCACTTTTGGACTCACTTATACCCATTATAGTATAGTCATACCTTATGTTGTTCACTTGGTGGCACTCCTAGTCCCTCTAAACACACACTACTGCACCTTTCATGTTTCCTGATCTGGCATGCCTATTCTTGCCTATTCCACTCTGGAGAGCTAAGCATGTGCTTGTCTTCGACACTATTTAATTCTTTTCAACTCCTTCCCCTTCACCTCAGTTGTGCTCTGTACTTACAGCACAGTCTGAGGTGAGACCTTTCTTGATCTCTTAACACTTTATATCTACCCTACCTTAGTTGGGCAATTGCTGCCTCTATTTAGGTGAATATTAGTTGTGCTCTGTACTTCCAGCACAGTCTGAGTTGGTGTCATATGCCGTCCAACTCCAGTCAACTCTGGTCTAACTCCAGACCATCTCTGGTGCAATCTCCTCAGATATGCATCACCTGACTTCTGGACCATGTGACATCACCTCATTTAGTATAGATTAGCTTATGTAACAAAACTGCGCACCACTCCAGTCATCAGTATACCTGGTGCACAGCTCTGGCTCTCGTTTATCTCTTCCTCCATCTTACTCAGTATTTTAGTCATTAATGTTCCATATTATCAATCCATAGTAAATCCTATGTATCTCCATAGTATAAATATTCTGTAGTGTACAGTGTTGTACTTTAGTCAGAGTATCACCTAGAACACCTTCAAACTCCTGATCTCCTGATCTTCTAACTCCTGAACTCCGCTCCTAAAGGGTCCTGAACCTACACAAGGGTGTGACACATAAGTTCTGCGCCAAGACCCACCCCTCTGCACCTCTGCATCTCTGCATCTCCGACCCCCTGACCCCTAATCAGGAGCAAGGAGGACCAGTTCTGACAGTTGGGCAATTTCTGCCACTATTTAGTACTTTAACAGGTTATGAGCCCTGCTAGTGCACACTAGCATAACACTCTGTGATCTCACACAACTCCAATACCCTCCAAGACTTCCTCAATTGTCAAGTGTCCCACTCTACTCGGACCTGAAAACTTCCAAGTATGGAAACTACATATCTCTGCCAAACTCCATAGGGAAAAGGTCCTCAGAGTCATACTCAGTACAGATGTCTGCCCAACCACTGGTGCCTCCACTTCTGCCTCTGCCAAACCACAAAGCTCCACATCTGTCACAATTAGCTCAGGAGACGAAGTCTGAAAGTGGATCAAGTGAGATGAAAAGGCATGCAGTATCATCCAAGATCATATCTGTGATGTGATCCTCCTCTGGACAGAGTCCTACACCTCCACCAAAGACTTGTATGATGCACTTGTAATGTGAAGCATACTCAAGAGAGTGTTCAACTTAACCCAAGAGAGGTGGATGCTTATGAAGAGGTACCACAGTGTCTCTCCTAGCAAGCTAAGTGTAAACCAAAAACAGAGGTCAGAGGTTGATGACGAGGGAGCACGCAGATCTTGAGAATTGCTTGAGGACAGAGAATGAGTATGACAATGATTGTAGATTCAGAGTGAAGTACAATAATACAGGTGATCAGGTATATATATATTCTGATCATGAGAGAATGGAACATCATAGAATGCTATGGAATGTGGGGAGACATCGCCGTTGTGAGAGAGACAGCTGCAGAGCTAATCATCCAATAGGAGAGCAAGATAAGGCAGAACAAAAGAAGGAACTGTAGGGTTGAGTCATCTACCTTGGAAAGGAAATGGAAACATGAGGAAGTCATTGGAAGAAGAAAGGTGAGAGGACAAGACAACAGTTGGGGATATTACTCAGGGAAAGAAGTAAGCCTGAGAGATAAAGATAAGAGTTATCACCTGAAGGAAGTGTTGATAGTCTCAAGAGAAAGTCGTAATTGATGATGAGAAGATGAGGAACTAAAGGGAATGATAAGCTGACAAGAACAAGGAAGAAGAGCCAAAGGAAAAAGATTGTAACATTACCCCCTTTGTACCATCAAAGTGCCTACAAAGACTAAAGATCTATAGCAAGAGGGGACCCAGTGTCATTTTTGAACACTTCAGGGATGAAGAGATTATCCCCATGATCCATTGGGGATGGAGAGCATTGACAAGAGGGATGAATATTACAATGATGTTTGGGTTTCTTGTGATGTGGAGGGATAGGGCAGTGATGGGTAAAGGGCATGGACAACTGTGATAGTTGTTCAAGATAGTGACAGATATCCTCAAGGAATTCTCCCAAACTGAGATGATGGGCTAGAATAACAAGGGCATTGATATTGGCTACATCCATATACTGGGTGTCGATAGTAGTGGTTTGTCCCCAGCCAGTAGGTTGTGTGATCAACAGAAGTTGAAAATGGCAAAGAATTTGGCATAGAGCATGTAAAGGGGATTCAACATCCAAGTAGTAGTCTAAAAAGTGAGCAACAGATGGATCAGCTAGGAGACGGAATAGACAATCATGATAGCCCATGGGAGGAGAGGAAAGTCAATGAGCAGAGAGTGGTTTGTCCATAGAGATGACACTGTTGGGAAAGCCAAAGGTATCCCAACCAGAGGTAGCAGCATTTGAGGTGGTTTCAGAAGAATCCATAATGATGAAGAAGGGGAGTAGGAGGAGAGTGCAGTGCCAGAGGATCAGGTACTAGGTAGCAGTGCACAGCAGCATGCTATGACTTTCACTGATTCGAGCCAAATGCAGATGGGTGATAATTGTTGAGAAACAAAAGATTAAACGTGTGAAGGAGAATGATGTTGTTTAAAGGAGGAACAATTACAAGACCAATAAAGTGAGAAGAACAAGATGAAGAGAAGAACAAGGGCTGAGAAAATGAGACAAGGTCAAAGGGTGAAGAAGAGTAGATGTAACATAGAGAGAGGAAAGAACATATGGTGATTATTTTAGAGAATAGGAACGTTTATATGGGGAAAGGATCCTGGGAGTATGATGAAGATTTTCTTCAGGTTCCCATGTAGCTTCGGACCAAGAGTATCCCTTCCATATGATCAGGTACTGATAGTTGCCAGGGCGGCCTTTGTGCGATAGGATGGCTTCCACTTTGAATTCTTCTTTGTCATCTATAACTTCTGAAGGTGGTTCAGAGAAAGAGGGACCATGTGCTTTGGTTTGTTTGAATGGGGATAAAAGGGAAGCGTGGAACATGTCATGGATTTTCCAGGAGTGAGGTAATCTAAGGCAATAGATGAGGGGAGAAATGACTTGGGAGATTTCAAAAGGTTCATGATGTTTGGGAGCGAGTTTTCTAGAGGGATAGGGGATCCTAAGGTTGGTGGCTTCTAGCCATACTTTGTCTCCAACTTTCCAGGGGGAGAATAAGCAGGTGGAGTGGCAAGTCATCACCACACAGGCAGAGTCATGTGCTGCAAGGGCTTCTTCTCATGCCTTGGACAGGGCGATCAATCTGTCAGATAAGGTGGGAATGAATGTTTTACCCAGGGCAGGGAATGATTGGGGTTCATATCCGAGGAGGAGGGAGAATGGAGATAACTTAGTGGAGCTATGAGGGATGGAGTTGTGATGGAATTCAGCGGTAGTGAGGATTTCCAACCAGGAGTGGGGATTGTTGGTGCAGAAGATATGGAGATAAGTCTCGAGTTCTTGGTTTGTTCGTTTGGTTAGGCCATCAGTCTGGGGGTGGTATGCAGTGGAGAGTTGAATGTCATATTAAAGGAGGTGGGCAAGTTCAAGAGCAAACACAGAGGCAAATTGTGGACCATGATCTGAGATGATGGAATTGTAAAGGCCAAAGTGTTTGAAGACATTGTTGAAGAAAAGTTTAGCAACTCCTGCTGCATCAATGGTTTTGTTACAAGGGATGAAAATTACCCCCTTCGTAAGGCCATGGTCGACCATGACCATAATAGAATCGAAATCTGAGGACAATGGGAGATCTGTGATAAGATTGACTGAGATCTGATGGAAAGGCAAGGACGATGTGGATGGGATAGGGTTCAACAGAGGGACAGTGGGATGTGTATTGACTTTGGATTGTTGGCAAACTGTGCAACCAGCTATGAAATTTTTGACAAAGGTACTAAAACCAGGCCACCAGAAGTCATGTTCAAGGATAGCCTTCATGCAGAAGTGACCAGCATGGCCAGAGGTGGGAGATGAGTGGATATTATGGAGGAGCGCGGATCGAGACAAAGGTGGGACGTATAAATGACCTTTGTAAAAGAGGTGACCATTATCAAATGACCAGTCTTGGAGTGAGGAACAAGGGAACAAAGGTGTTGCTTCTTCCGTGGCTTTGAGTGCATGAAGAACCAAAGGATCAGATGAAGACAAGGAGCAAATGTAGTTGAGGAGTGTGAGGTCAAGGGCGTTGATGATGATAGGGTCAGGGAGAATAGCTGCATTGGCATTGTCAAGGGAGGTGTCAACAGAAGCTTTCTGTGAAAGAGCATCAGCAGGACCCATCTGGGTACCAGGGGTTACTTTCCAAACAAGGTCAAAGTTGAGGAGGAAAAGAGACCAGCCGGCTTGACGATGAGAGAGTTTTTGAGGGTCTTTGACGAAGGAGAGGTTTTCATGATCAGTGATAACTGTGACAGGATGCAAGGTTCTGAGGAGGTATTGTCACCATTCTTCCAGAGCAAGGATGATGGCTAAGAGTTCTCAGTCATAGATGTCATAGTTTCGTTCGGCAGGGGAGAAGGTTTTCAAGAAGTAGGTGCAGGGATGGAGATCACCATTGACATCAGCTTGGAGGAGGACTGCTCCAGATGCAATCAAGGAAGCATCAGTCATGATGGAGAAGGGACGAGATGTGTCAGGAAGAGCAAGGACTGGGGCAGAGCAGAACTGGGTAATGAGTGAACAGAAAGCAGTTTCTTGGAGGTCAGTCCATAGCCAAGGTTCATTCTTTTGAGTAAGTAGAATGAGGAGGGGAATGATGTTAGAGAAATTAGGAATGAACTTGTGATAGAAGTTAGTAAAACCAAGGAAACTGCAAATTCCTTTGACAGATGTGGGGGCTTTCCAGTCCTTGATGGCAGCAAGTTTAACTGGGTCCATCTCAAGACGTCCTTGACCAATGATCATGCCAAGGTATTCCATCTGGGGGGTGTTGAAGGAGCATTTGGAGATCTTGAGTGAAAGGCCGTGTTTTCTGAGTTGTTGTAAGACTTGACATGTGTGATCATGGTAGAGCTCAATGTTGTCTTTCGTGTGAATACCAAGGTCATCCATATAGATTTTCAACCAATGCTCCACAAGCATATCTGCAAAGATATGGTTCATGAAGGCCTGAAATGTGGGTGGAGCATTGTTGAAGCCGAAAAACATCATGGTGGGTTCAAAAAGTCCAAGCAGGGTGATGAATGCCACTTTCCATTGGTCCTCTTTGTGAATCCAAATGTTGTTGTATCCCTAGCATATGTCAAATTTGGTGAACACAGTCAAGTCCTTCATGTCATCAATGAGATCAGAGATGAGAGGAAGGTGTTACAATCTTTTTCCCTTTCGTTCTTCTTCTTCCTCACTCTCACATACTTTGCTTATCTCTTCCTTTAGTCCCTTCTCTTCTCATCATCTCTCAAGGCTTACTTCTTCCCTTGAGTAATTTCCCGAACCATCGTCTTGTCCTCTCACCTTTCATCTTCCAATGACTTCCTTGTGTTGTCATTTCCTTTCCAAGGTAGATGACTCGACTCAACTGTTCCTTCTTTTTTCTTGTCTTATCTTGTTCTCTCATTGGACGATTAGCTCTGCAGCTGTCTCTCTCACGACAGCGATATTTCCCCTTGTTCCATAGTATTCCATTCTCTTACAATTGGAACTGTTAAATACCTGATCGCCTGTATCATAGTTCCTCACTCTGAATCTACGATCTTCATCATACTCATTCTCTGTCCTCGAGTGATTCTTGAGACCTGTGTGCTTTCTCGTTGATCTCTGTCCTCGGTTCGCATTTAGCTTGCTAGGAGAGATGCTGTGGTACCTCTTCATGAGTGTCCACCTCTCTTGGGTTAAGTTGAATGCTTTCTTGAGTACACTTCGCGTTACAAAAGATTCAGAGTCTCCTTTAGCCCCTCCTATTATGGAGCAGGGCCCCACCCCATCATTGCACACTTCTACCATGCTTCTCATCGTGCCCAAGGGCAATCATCAGATGCCAACCAATCGTCACCATTGAACACCCCAGGACCTAGTGACTCTAGGTCAGAAAGGATCTCTGGACCTTCAGCCACTGTAAACCTGTGGTTTAACCCTTGAACCACTACCCCAGTAACCTTGTCTTGAAGGGCCCTTTTTAGCACCTCACACATTGACTCCTCTGACGAAGAAGAACCCACTGTAACCCCCCTTGGTTCTCCCATTCAAGTATCTCCCAATCCCTCACCTCCTCGTGTCCCTACACCTCCTGTAGTGACTGTTCACCCACAGACCTTGACCCTAGTCCTCCCATCGCAACCTCCCATAACAACCATGTCTGGATCTTTTGGTGTGCGAGAGGTGCGGAGCTAATGAACGAAGGGAGTTGGCTCCAGTCGAGTATGAACGAGACTGTATTACTATACCTAATGAATGAAGGGAGTTGGCTAGGTATATGTAAGTACAAGATATGTAGTGTAAACAATAGAATAGCTTACCTCCAGTCGAGTACAAATGAGACTGAAGGAAAGGAATGGTGCGCGTGCGCATCACATGTAGTCCGAACCAAAAAAGGAAAGTTATGGTAAGTACTATGAACGGGCTGTGCTCCAACACACCCCCTCAGTCCGAGCATAGGTAGAGTCCGAGTATGAATTTTGGTGTCCAATGCAAAGGAGTGACTTTGTAAAAGTATCTATAAGTATGTGAAAAATGAGTTGCAGGAATGAAAAAAAGGGCAGTCCCTTGGTGAGAGAAAATAGTGCTGTGTCGTCAACATACAGCATAGTTGGTGGTGGCGGCTCTCCGAAAATGAATAGATGAGAAGTTGGCACAGCCGCATGGCAGCTTGGCGCCAGGCAATGCGCGCATTTGGTTTCAGTTGACACATCGCTGAGCTTTGAAACGTAGCCCGAGATCAAATGGTAGTTGCCATGGTCGCTTGTACGGCTTGCGTCCATGTAGCCCATGAGTGCATCAGGGTTGCTGTTATTGACATGGCCGAGTGTGAGATCTGGTCGGGATATGACAGTGAGGTGGTAGAGTGGCAGTATGTCAGCTGTGTGCAGCCATGTATGCCGGCTGTGTAACGTCGCTGATGTGGGCTGACACCATGGGATTGGTTTCTTGTTTGGACGGTGGGTGTACTTTGCATGCATTGCGTCGCACTTCATGGTCAGTCTTTTCCTTTTCGCTGTTTTCTTTCTACCTATCTGCTACTTCCTTTTTCCAGGATGGACATGTGGCACATTCTGATCAGCAGAGTCGGCAAGGCTGGTCGGATGAGTTATAGAAGGAAAGGTGGTGTGAGAAGGTGACATGGGAGCGGGTGGCAGTGACATGGGAAGAATGGGAGTGGGAATGGATGGCGTTGATGATATGGTACTGTTGATGTCACCGGTTGGGTTGTCGATAGTGGTGACACCCCCTCAAACCGAGCAGGGAGAGATGGCGAGGGGACCTCTGCACAGGAGCGGCAGGGGGAACGTGGTTCTCATCATCGTCACCAGTAGGTACCTTCTTGTATATTTGTAGGTCTTTGACTAGCGCTCAAAACCACCGAAAATGCTGTCGATAGAGTACGCGTCAAGTTTGCGGCGTTGTTCGGGTGGTACCTGAACATGATGGGAGCCGAAATGCGCAGCCATGCTCAGTTTCCTGCTTCATTCAGGGTAGAGCATATAAGGGCCTTTGTGGGTCTGCGGTTGTGCACAGTAACGAACGAATATTGTATGGAAAATGAAGAGAAAATGAAAGAAAATGAGTCGCGCAGATAGCAGCGCGACATGTTGGGATGGGAGCAGCTTCGCATCGTTACATGCATTGAGCATAGCAGCTGTGCGGTCGACGTTCTCGCCACCACGTTCTTGGGTTTGGTCGGTGCATGCAGCATGGTCTGGCCGCATGCTCCAGTGTCATCGGACATGACTAAACTCTGGGTTGCTCCCCCTCAAGTGATGCACTAGGCGGAATATGAATGTGGCTGCATCTGTTGACGTGCCTGTTGTCATCATGGCAGCAGTCTCGTCTACTGACATATCTGCACTGTTACTGCTTGTTCATGTGTCCCGGATGTCATTCGTGTGAGCTCATTGTTTGGTCCGGTTCTTCACCCCCTCAAACGATGTGTGGAGGGATGAGGTTGGCGGCTCAGTACGTTCAGCCGGTTGTATTGGTAGTAGCAGTATATATGCAGGTATGTGTCACCCCCTCAATCCAAGCGGCATAGGGTAGTGTGGTTTGATGATCTCGACACCCCCTTGGATGGAGCGGTGGTAGGGTGCGCGGAAGGCTTGATTTGAATAGATTGGCCTGCGGTTGACTTTCGTCGCAGTCTCGCCATTTAATTATTTATTTTGGTTATTCGAGCCGCCGTTAGGTGTCTGTCAGGTATGGGAGTCTTGTTCATGGTCTCCGATTGCGTTTCCATCGACGTGGTCAAGAGGCTATTTGTCGAGTATCCACCGGCAGTGTGAGTTCTGCTCGTCGTCTCCAGCTTCGGTCTTCAACTAGGAAAGCCTTTCCCTTGAGTATCCACCAGTAGTGTGAGTTCTACTTGTTGTCTCTGGTTTTGGTCTTCGATTTACGGGTCAAGCCATCATCAGGTTTCTATCACGACGTGAGTGTTCCTCTTTGTCTCCAACTGCGGCTCTTTGACATTCCAGTCAGGCTGTTGTCAGGTTTCCATTGGGACGTGAGTCATTGCTCATTTGTCTCCAATTGCGTCTCTTCAACATTTGGGTCAAGCCATTGTCAGGTTTCCATTGGGATGTGAGGTGTTGCCTATCGGGTTTCCGTCGGGACGTGCGGATTCTGTTCATCGTCTCTCCAACTTTGTGTTTGTCAATATTATGGCTTAGTGACTCCCTTGTTCTAGTTACAAGTCCTTCTGTAGTCCGCATAGTACGGCTTTGCGGCATAATGACAGTTCGCGCATGGTTTAGTCAGCGCATGGGGTGATAGTGCATTCGGAGTCAGGTGGATTATACTGCTCGTCTTCACTCATAGTCGCCTATGTAGGTCTTATAGTGGTCACCGGGTGGAGGTCAAGTCTTGACACAGTAGGTTTGCCGCTGGTCTCTCCGGTCTGGATTGTCCGTAGATATGGGATACAGCGTTGCGAATGTGTCACCACATCTCCTGTTGGACTGGTTTGGGGTTGTTCGAGAGCTTGTTGGCTGCCCTCGTTGATTCATTAAGATAGGTAGAGTTGTTTGGGCGCATAGTTCAGCTGCCCTACTAGATCTCGTTTGGTTCCGTTAACTGTGTCCTCGTCTGTCCCTTTTGTCCGTAGTGCTCATGGATATGCACTGTAGTCGTCAGTTTGTGCGACCTTGGCAGGGCGTGGTGTAGGCTTAGCTGTGGTATACACATGACGAATTTGGTGTTTTCTGTATGGGACACTGCCAGGAGTAGATGGCTGGCGATACCGATAGAGTTATTTGTCTGCATGAGGTCAAGCAGAATGTGCTGGACATGTTGGGTGAAACTGGGTAAGGACAGGTTGAGGGTTTGGCATAGTGAACGAGTGACAACAGTTCGTGGAACCTATTTAACGATGGGATATTGTGTTTATCTTTGTCGGGTCTCTTTCTGCTGCACTAGGCAGGGCTCATAACCTTTTGGTGTGTGAGAGGTGCGGAGCTAATGAATGAAGGGAGTTGGCTCCAGTCGAGTACGAACAAGACTGTATTACTATATCTAATGAACGAAGGGAGTTGGGTAGGTATATGTAAGTACAAGATATGTAGTGTAAACAATAGAATAGCTTACCTCCAGTCGAGTACGAACGAGACTGGAGGAAAGGAACGGTGTGCGTGCGCATCACATGTAGTCCGAACCAAAAAAGGAAAGTTACAGTAAGTACTATGAACGGGCTGTGCTCCAACAGGATCTGCTGGAGCCAGAACTGGAGCTGCCCCTGCACCACCACCACCACCACCTCCTCAACCAGGAGCTGCCCCCACCCTTGTCCCTGGCCCACCTGCACCCCGAGCTGAGTTCAAAGCTGCTCTCCCAGCTGATTTCTCTGGAGAACCAGCTGATGCCATCCAATGAATGAAAGCGATGAAAGTGTATTTTGCCATTAACACCCATCTGTACTACACCAACCCAGTTTGCATCCTGACCACCCTAAACAAGTTAAGTAAGGGTAGAAGCATGCCTTTCTCTGACAAATGGTACGACATCATATCTAACAACACCCTCCCTGCCAACCAAAAGACATTTGACATCTTCGAGAACGATTTCACCTCCATGTTCTATCCCTTCGACCTTCACACCACTGCTCGTCAGGAACTCTCTGACCTGGAGCAGAAGAACTTTAAAACCGCCAAGGATGACGGTTTTCAACAGTACATCACCAACTTCTTGAATCTTGCCTCTTGTGCGCAGATTACCAATGAATCAACCCTCATTGACCACCTAGCTCGAGGACTGGATCGTTGTATCACCACCATGATCTTGTCTATGACTACTGTCCCTGCCACCTCCCAAGAATGGATTGCCAGAGCCAAGACGTTCCATACCCAGATTGGAATTGACACCTTAAGAAAAGGAAGTCGCGCCTCCTCCCTTGTCTCTGCCAAAGACCCAAACGCCATGGACATCAATGCCGTCCAGATCAAAAAGCTTAATCCTATTGAACGTGCCAAATGCATCAAAGAAAATCTCTGTTTCTGCTGTTGCAAGAAAGGCCATAGCACCAACCAGTGCAAAGGCAAAGGCACTAGACCCTCACCCCCTTGTCCATAGAACATCCAAACCACTGAGACTCCTATTGCTTCCAACCCCATTCCAAAAGCTCCCAAGCCCACTTCTGCTTATGATGCCTATATAAACCAACTTTGTATCTCTGGAAAGGATGAGAGTGAAATCCTTCAAGTCTTGAAGATGTGTTTCGACAAAGATGATGAAGAAGAATTCTCTGATGAAAAGGTTGCCAGTCTCACTGTTCAGGATTTTTGAATGGGGAGGATGTATCGACGTCTTCTCTCCCTGATGTACTTGTAGGACTACCCAATGAAAGAACTCTCTGCTTACCTGTTCGCCTACAAGTCAGATCAAAAATCATCGACACTGTTGCTCTTGTCAATTGCAGAGCAACCGGCAACTTCATTGATCCCAGCCTCATCCCAGCCCTTCATATGGGGATTAGATCCCTCCCAAAACCTCTCATGGCCTACAATGTAGATGGCTTGCCTAACAAAAAGGGAGCTATCAAGTACAAAATCCGAGCCAACACCCAATTCTCCTCGTTCAACGATCAACTCAATCTCATGGTTGTCACCCTCGGCAAGTGACAGATCATCCTAGGTATGCCCTGGCTAAAACAATGGAACCCTACCATCAATTGGATTCATGGAACAGTAAGTATTGACAAAGAAACTCCATTCTGGGATGCTGTGGTACCTTTTCATGAGAGTCCGCCCCGGAATGAGATCAACAAGGTAACCCTTTCGACCCAACTGGCCCAACAAATGGCCAAACAAGAACATGAAATCCCATTCTGGTGCCGAGACTACGAAGACGTGTTCTCTAAGAAAACCTTCGCCACCCTGCCTCCCCACCGACCCTATGATCATACCATTGAGCTCAAACCCACGTTCATCCCAAAAATTGCCAAAGTCTACTCGCTAAACCCTGCTGAAAAAGAGGCCTGCTGCCTCTTTGTCGAAAAACATTTGAAAACCGGTTGCATTGTCCCATCCAAATCTCCACAAGCATCCCCTTTCTTCTTTGTTCCTAAGAAAGATGGTTCTCTTTGCCCCTGCCAAGACTATCGTTATCTCAACTCGTTCACCATCCGAAATGTGTATCCCCTTCCCCTCATCTCTGATCTCATTGATGACATGAAGGACTCCACTGTGTTCACCAAGTTTGACATACGCTGGGGGTACAATAACATTTGGATTCGTGAAGAGGACCAATGGAAAGTGGCGTTCATCGCCCTGCTTGGACTTTTTGAACCTACAGTAATGTTTTTCGGTTTCAACAACACTCCACCTATGTTCCAAGCCTTCATGAACCATATCTTCGTGGATATGCTCACAGAAAGATGGTTGAAAATCTACATGGACGACCTTGGCATTCACATGAAAGATGACATTGAACTCCACCACAAACGAACACGTCAAGTCTTACAACAACTCAAGGAACATGGTCTCTCACTCAAGATTTCCAAATGCTCCTTCAACACCCCCCAGATGGAATACCTCAGCATAATCATTGGTCAAGGACACCTTGAGATGGACCCTGTCAAACTCACCACTATCAAAGACTGGAAACCTCCCACATCTGTCAAAGGAATTCACAGTTTCCTTGGATTTGCTAACTTCTATTGGAAGTTCATTCCCAACTTCTTTAATATCATTGCTCCTCTCATCCTATTCACTCGCAAAAATGAACCCTGGTTATGGACTTCCCTCCAAGAAACTGCCTTCCATACACTCATTACCCAGTTCTGTTCTGCCCCAGTCCTCGCTCTTCCTGACACATCTCATCCTTTTTCCATCATGACTGATGCCTCTTTGATTGCCTCTGGAGCTGTCCTCCTCCAGGCCAATGTCAACAGTGACCTCCATCCCTGCGCCTACTTCTCCAAGACCTTCTCTCCTACCGAACAGAACTATGACATCTATGATCAAGAACTCCTAGCTGTCATCCTCGCCCTCGAAGAGTGGAGACAATATCTCCTTGGTACCTCACATCCCATCACAATCATCACAGATCACAAGAACCTTTCCTTCATCAAAGACCCTCACAAACTCTCTCGTCACCAAGCCTGTTGGTCCCTCTTCCTCCTGGACTTCGACCTTGTCTGGAAAGTGACCCCTGGAACCCAGATGGGTCCAACCGATGCCCTTTCTCGTAAAGACTCCATTGACACCTCCCTTGACAACGCCGACGCAGCTATCCTCCCAGAACCTGTCATCATCAATGCCCTTAACCTTAAACTCCTTGACTACATCTGCTCCTCGTCCTCGTCTGATCCACTAGTCCTTCACGCACTCAAGGCCATGGAAGAAGCAACACCTTTGTTCCCTTGTTCCTCCCTCCAAGACTGGTCATTCAATAATGGCCATCTCTTTTACAAAGGTCATTTATATGTCCCACTGTCGTCTCACTCTATGCTCCTCCACAGTATTCACTCGTCTCCCACCACTGGCCATGCTGGTCAATTCTGTACAAAAGCCATCCTTGAACATGACTTTTGGTGGCCTGGACTTGGTACTTTCGTTAAAAACTTTGTCGCTGGCTGTGCTATATGTCAGCAATCCAAGGTCAATACTCACCCCACCGTCACTCCTCTGAGCCCAATTCCCTCCACATTGTCCCTACCATTTCAACAGATCTTGGTCAATCTCATCACAGATCTCTCTTTGTCCTCAGATTTCAATTCTATTATGGTCATGGTCGACCAAGGCCTTACGAAGGGGGTAATTTTCATCCCTTGTAACAAAACCATTGACATAGCAGGAGTCGCCAAACTTTTCTTCGACAACGTATTCAAACGCTTTGGCCTCTATGATTCTATTATCTCGGATCGTGGCCCACAGTTCACCTCTGCATTTGCCCTAGAACTCGCCCACCTCCTCCAATACAACATTCAACTCTCCACTGCGTATCACCCCCAAACCGATGGCCAAACTGAATGTATGAACCAAGAATTCAAGACCTACCTCTGTATTTTCTGCGCCAACAATCCCCACTCTTGGTCAGAATTCCTCACTACCGCCGAATTCCATCACAACTCTGTCCCCCATAGCTCCACTAAGTCATCACCGTTCTCCCTCCTCCTTGGATACGAACCCCGATCATTCCCTGCTCTGGGTAAAACTTTCATTCCTGTTCTGTCTGACAGATTGATCGCCCTGTCCAAGGCACGAGAAGAAGCCCTTGCAGCACACGACTCTGCCCGCATGGCAATGACTCACCACTCCACCTGCTCGTTCTCCCCCTGGAAAGTTGGAGACAAAGTATGGCTAGAAGCCACCAATCTTCACATCCCCTATCCCTCTAGAAAACTCGCTCCAAAATGCCATGGACCTTTTGAGGTCTCCCAAGTCATTTCTCCCCTTGTCTATCGCCTTAGATTGCCCCCCTCCTGGAAAATCCACGACATGTTCCACACCTCCCTTCTATCCCCATTCAAACAAACCGAAGCACATGGTCTCTCCTTCCCTGAACTGCCTCCAGAAGTAATAGATAACGAAGAAGAATTTGAAGTGGAGGCTATCCTATTGCACAAGGGCCGCCCTGGGAACTATCAGTACCTGACCACATGGAAAGGATACTCCCAGTCTGAAGCCACCTGGGAACCTGAAGAAAATCTCCATCATGCTCCTAGAATTCTCTTTCCATATAAATGTTCACATTCCCTGAAATTGTTACAATTTTTCTCCCCTTTTGTTCTCTCGTCTTTCCATGACTCTCTTCTACCATCATCGTTCCCTCGTCGCTATCCACTTTACCTTACTCGTTCTCTTTGAGACCACTGTCTGTCTTCCTTCACTTCTCAATTTACTAATGTTATCTTTGTTCACTTTTCCCCTTGTTTCTTCGACACTAGAGATTTGGAGTGCTACAGCTGGTATTTGTACTTATATACCTGATCGCCTGTACAATAATTCCTCACTCTGAATCTACAATCTTTGTCATACTCATTCTCTGTCCTTGAGCGATTCTCAAGACTCGTGTGCTCCCTTGTCATCATCCTCGGTCCTCTGTCTTTGGTTCATACTTAGCTTGCTAGGAGAGACGCTGTGGTACCTCTTCGTGAGCGTCCGCCTCTCTTGGGTTAAGTTGAATGTCCTCTTGAGTATGCTTAGCGTTACAGAAATAGGCTCAATATGTTCTTTTCTCTCTCTACATTACATCCGTTCTTCTTCACCCTTCGACCTTGCTTTGCTTTCACTGCTGTCATCCTTCTCCTTATTTTATCCTTCTCGCTTTATTGGTCTTGCGATTGTTCCTCCCTTGGACCAAATCTTCCTCCTTCGCACACCTGACTCTTTTCTTTACAACTATCACCCATCCACATTCAGCTCGAATCAGTGAAAGTCATAGCGAGCTGCTGTGTGCCGCTACCTAGTACCTGATCCTCTGGCAGTGCTCTCTCTCCAGTTTCCCTTCTTCTCCATCATGGATTCGTTCAAAACCATCTCGAATGCTGCCACCTCTGGTTGGGATACATCTGACTTCCCTGAAGGCGTCATTCCTGTGGATGAACCACTCTCTGCTCACCAACTTTCCTCTCCTCCTGCAGGTTATCATGATCACCTCTTTCGTCTCCTGGCTGATCCATCTGTTGCTCACTCCCTGGATTACTATCTGGACGTTGATTCTCCTTTGCACGCATTATGCCAACTTCTTCGCCACTTTCGACTTCTATTGATTGCACAACCTACTGGCTGGGGACGAACCGCTACTATCGACACCCAATATCTGGACGTGGCCAACATTAATGCCCTTGTCGTCCTTGCTCATCATCTCAATCTTGGAGAGTTCCTGGAGGATATTCGTCGTTACCTAGAGCAATTATCTCAGTCATCCATGTCCTTCACCCATCATCACACTACCCCACCACGTCACAAGAAACCCAAGCGTCATCGCAATGTCCTTCCCTCTCGTCAACGCTCTCTGTTCCCCATGGACCATGGGGATAATCTCTTCATCCCCAAGGTGTTCGAAAACGACACAGGTTCCCCCCTTGCAACAGAATTTTAGTCTTCATAGGCACTTCAACGGTATGAAGGGGGTAATGTTACAATCTTTTTCCCTTTCGTTCTTCTTCTTCCTCACTCTTGTCAAAGTATAACTCCAGACATCTCTGAAGTTCGCACAGAGACCAACTCCAGTCGTTTTTCGCTCATTTCTTATTCTACCCCTTTCGGACTTACTTACACCTATTATAGTATAGTCTTACCTCGTGTTGATCACTTGGTGGCGCTCCTACTCCCTCTGAACGCGCACTGCTGCACCCTTTGTTGATTCCCAAAGCAGCACGCCTAGTTTCACCTATCCCATTCCGGACCTTTCCAGAGTTTAGCGAGCGCGTAGCCTCGTCACTATTTAACCCTTCTGACTCCTTTGTCTCACCTCAGTTGTGCTCAGTACTTGCAGTGCATTCTGAGGTGAGACCTTGTTTCATTCCTAGTACTCTGTATTTACTTTACCTTAGTTGGGCATTGCTGCCCCTATTTAGGTGAATATAAGTTGTGCTCAGTACTTGCAGTGCATTCTGAGTTGGGCATTGCTGCCCCTATTTAGTACTTTAACAACTCTCGCATACTTTGCTTATCTCTTCCTTTAGTCCCTTCTCTTCTCATCATCTCTCAAGGCTTACTTCTTCCCTTGAGTAATTTCCCAAACCGTCGTCTCGTCCTCTCACCTTTCATCTTCCAATGACTTCCTCATGTTGTCATTTCCTTTCCAAGGTAGATGACTCAACTCAACTATTCCTTCTTTTGTCTCGTCTTATCTTGTTCTCTCATTAGATAATTAGCTCCATAGCTGTCTCTCTCATGACGGCGATGTTTCCCCTTGTTCCATAGTGTTCCATAGCATTCCATTCTCTCACAATTGGAACTGTTAAATACCTGATTGCCTGTATCATAGTTCCTCACTCTGAATCTATGATCTTCATCGTACTCATTCTCTGTCCTCAAGCAATTCTCAAGACCTGTGTGCTTCCTCGTTGATCTCTGTCCTCAGTTCGCATTTAGCTTGCTAGGAGAGACGCTATGGTACCTCTTTGTGAGCGTCCACCTCTCTTGGGTTAAGTCAAACACTTTCTTGAGTACGCTTCGCATTACAGAAGGAGATACGCATTTCAGATGGTAAATGAGTTGAGATAGTGATAGTCTTGGCAGGGACAAAGGGAACCATCTTTCTTTGGTATGAAGAAGAAAGGGAAGGCCTGTGGGGACTTTGATGGGACAATGTGACCAGTTTTCAGATGTTCTTCAACAAAGAGGTGGCATGCTTCTTTCTCAGCAGGGTTTAATGAGTAGACTTTGGCGATTTTCAGGACGAAGGTGGGTTTAAGTTCAATGGTGTGATTGTAGGGTCGGTGAGGAGGCAGGATGGCAAAGGTTTTTTCAGAGAACATGTCTTCATAGTCTTGGCACCAGGATGGGATTTTATGTTCTTGTTTGGCCGCTTGTTGAGCCAGCTGGGTTGAAAGGGTTACCTTGTTAATCTCATTCTGGGGCAGACTCTCACAAAGAGGTACCACAGCATCCTGGAATGGAGTTTCTTTGTTGATACTTACCGTATCATTGATCCAATCAATGGTAGGGTTCCATTGTTTAAGCTAGGGCATACCTAGGATGATCTGTCACTTGCTGAGGGCGACGACCATGAGATCGAGTTGATTGTTGAATGAGGAGAATTGGGCATTGGTTCAGATTTTGTATTTGATGGCTCCCTTTTTGTTAGGTGAACCATTCACATTGTAGGCCATGAGTGGTTTTGGGAGGGATCTAATCCCCATGCGAAGGGCAGGGACAAGGCTGGGATCGATGAAGTTGCCAGTTGCTCCACAATCAACAAGAGCAACGGTTTTGATGATTTTTGATTTGACTTGTAGGCAAACTGGTAAACGAAGAGTTCTTTCATTGGGTAATCCTACAAGTACATCGGGGAGAGAAGACGTTGATACATCCTCCCCATTCAAAAATCCTGGATGGTGAGACTGGCAATCTTTTCATTGGATAGTTCTTCATCAAAACACATCTTTAAAACCTGAAGGATTTCGTTTTCATCCCTCCCAGAGGTACAAAGTTGGTTTATATAAGAGTTGTAGGCAGAGACAGACTTAGGAGCTTTGGGAGTGGGGCTGGGAGTGGTAGGGGTTTCAGCGACTTGGATGTTCTGGGGGCAAGGAGGCGAGGATTTAGTTCCTTTGCACTGGATGGCACTATGGCCTTTCTTGCAGCAGTGGAAACAGAGATTTTCCTTGATGCACTTGGCATGTTTGACAGGAGTAAGCTTTTTGACTTGGACGGCATCAACATCCATGGTGTTCGGGTCTTTGGAAGATACGAGGGAAGAGGCACAACTACCTTTTCTTAAGGCATCAATGCGACCAATCTGGGTATGGAATGTCTTAGCTCTGGCAATCCATTCTTGGGAGGTGGCAGGGACAGTGGTCATAGACAGGATCATGGTGGTGATACGACGATCAAGTCCTCAGGATAGGTGGTCAATGAAGGTAGATTCGTCAGTAATCTGTGCACAAGAGGCGAGATTCAAGAAGTTGGTGATATACTGCTGAAAACTGTCATCCTTGGCAGTTCTAAAGTTCTTCTGCTCCAGGTTGGAGAGTTCCTGATGAGCAGTGGTGCGAAAATCAAAGGGATAGAACATGGTGGTGAAGTTGTTCTCGAAGATGTCAAACGTCTTTTGGTTGACGGGGATAGCATTGTTAGCCATGATGTCATACCATTTTTCAGAGAAAGGTACACTTCTACCCTTACTTAACTTGTTTAGGGTGGTCAGGATGCAAACAGGATCAGTGTTGTACAGGTGAGTGTTGATAGCAAAGTACACTTTCATTGCCTTCATCCATCGGGTGGCATCAGTGGGTTCTCCAGAGAAGTCAACTAGGAGAGCAGCTTTGAACTCGGCTTGGGGTGCAGATGGACCAGGGACAATGGTGGGGGCAGCTGCCAGTTGAGGAGGGGGAGGAGAGGGAGGTGCAGGGGCAGCTCTAGCTCTGGCTCCAGCAGATCCAGACATGGTTGTTAAGAGTGGTTGTGATTGGAAGACTAGGGTTGGGGTCTGTGGGTGAATAGTCACTACAGATGGTGTAGGGACACGAGGGGGCAAAGGATTGGGAGATACTTGGATTGGTGAACCAGGAGGAGTTGCAGCAGGTGGGTCCTCTTCAGGTTCCAAGTCAAAGGCAGAGAAGGTACCTTGACAACGAAGTGACAATGTTGCAGGGGTTCTGGGATGAGGAGTGAACCAAGGGTTCGCAGTGGATGAAGGTCCTGAGATCCTTTCTGACCTAGAGTCGCTAGGTCTTGGGTTATTTGATGAGGGCAAATGGAAGCATCACATGCCACTTCCAATCTCACTCACTCACATGCCTTGACATCACCACATCCGCTAGGTCTTGGGTTATTTGATGAGGAGAGCTCGGCTTCATGAATCGCAGTTTCCACTGTCGCAATAGCCCCTGCATCATCATCGTCCTTGAAGTGAAGGAAGAGCCGAGTAAGCAACAGTTGCCACTGTTCGACGGGACCAATTGCCTCCAAGATCTCGTGAAGTTCGACGAATTCGATTTCACTCTTCGCGAATTTCATGATGGTGTCCCAGGCCTCCTTCAGGGAGTCGTGACCTAGAAAGACCATTCATAAGCAATAAACACGTTGAAGGTCGAAGTAGTGCACACCCATCGCGTTAACATTGGCCGAGGACATCAACTACTTTGTGCGTGAATCTATAACGTTCTTAAATCACAGACAACTAGAAGACACGTATTTACACTACTATTGGTGTGAGATGTAATATTCTACCACTACTAGCTAGAACTCTTTTAACAGGTGTATGGTGGAAAGAAAGAAAGACGTGAGTGGCCTTGATGCGTGTCTTGTAGTGACAGCCGATTTAGGAAAGTGGCTGTACCCCCATTACACAATGATGTGGACCTGTCTTATATAATGCTGTGAGTGGATTGAAGTGGATTAGACTGTGTAGATCACTTCATAGAGTGCATGCATGGGTAGTACACAAAATAGCTGTAGTACACTTGTCTTTACATTGCCGTGAGGAAACCTATTCACTATTAATCAACAATATCGCAATGTCTCGCATAAAAGTGTAGACATCATCGGTGGGCATTTGCATGACAATATTGATGGCGATGCAAATGGTCACGATAAGGGCCATCTGTTTGATGGAAGACGGGTGGTGGCAGACTCGTTTGTGGGTGATGGAAACTTAGTAGCCCTCTGAATTCCTTTCAGAAGGGGCAGTACGAACCAGTCTGACACTCACCTGATTGTCAGTAGTCCAAACCTTTATGCTGCTATGACCATCCAAGGCACTCCCCGAAGCTACGCATCCACTTGGACCATTGCACACCTGATGGAGAGATCAGGACCAGAGGTGGGAAAATGAAAAGACTCACCACCACAGTAAAAACGCGATCCCCCGCTAAGGATCAAGTCAGTACCATTGAGAAGAGTATTGACACACGTACCACTACCATGATCCAACTTCTCGTTAAATGTACCAGTCTGGTAGTCAAACACTCAGGCGAAACCGTTGTTCCCACCGACTATCACCTTCCCTATTTCTCATGCAACTGCCACTTGAAGCAGCACATTGACGAGGATTGTGTGATGGAATGATTGGCTACAATGCATAGTAGGAAGAGAATACCGATCTACACCATCGCGTAAGTTGGAAACTAACAATTGGTTACCATCCAGGCATGTACTCCCACTGTCATAAATGATGAGCATTTATGGGAAAAACAAAATATTAAAGTGCTCACATGCAACCATCAACCTTCCTCTTCCACTTGAAATTCCATGGATCACAAGAGAAACAGAATCTGTACTTCTGTAAGGAAATGGTGACACTCATGTAAAGGGTGACATACACAAAACTGCTCTCAAGGTATGAGACCAGTACACTCACGCCATCATTGCAGAAATGTATGGAACAAGCGATATACGGCTTTTTCTTGACATCAGCAGCTAATGCAATGAAAGATTATGCAGAATCAAAATTTCCTTGTAGTGAAGCTAAGAAATAAGGTAAAAACATACTGGCTTCGGGGCTGACGCCCCACAAACCAACTTCTCCGTTGCCTACACTTCTGAGGCAGCTGCAGATAGGATCCCAAGCCACACATTCAACAGCACCACTATGCACAAGGGTGACTGAGGTGAAGGAGAACAAGGGCTGATCCTGGGGGCGTTCATATAGACAAATGTTACCATCTGATGCACCGAAAATGAAGGCATCTGCTGGGCGAGGGAGACTTATCCACCCAAGACAGGATATGAACCCTGCAGAGGGGATGCAGATCTCTTGGATCATTTCTCCTGAGAAGAGGTTCCAGATGACCACGTGGCTATCGTTACCTAACGATAGCAACATAGGACAAACTCGGAAAGATAAGTAAAAAGAAAGCTTATCTCTGCTCAGAAGCATTGAACCATTGGGACTAAACACAAGTGAGTTGACAGCCTTGGTGTGCTGCACAAGAGTAAATTTCAGAGAAAACTAAATATCTCTGGTTAGGTTGGCTGACTGAACTACTGAACTACTCACATTGCTGCGACTGGGTGTCATATTGTGTATGAATCCATCCTACTTTGCGAGAGTATATATACTTGCAAGACACCTTCACCATGTTTTTGTTAGCCAGTTTTTGTTTGGCAGGTTAATGAAGGAGACTAGTAAACAATAGCAAGATTACAATAATACAATTTTATATATCGTGATGTTCTAACAATCTAAAAGATAACATGAAAGACAGTAAGTGTCCTACCCCATGGGGCAGCTCAAAAAAAATACAAATACGAATGGTACATGAGAGGTAAAAAGAGAGGCCAGCACAAACTCTGCTGCGAACTTAAGTAGTGACGGCCAATTTCAAACCCAGCAGGGTTCAAAATACAAGGAATTATAAAAGTCTTCTAGGTGGAGCAGGGGGGGAGGGAGTCGTACACTGGGGAAAATACAAGGGATACAAGGGACAAGGTATTGCGGACGAAACAAGGGCTGCATAATAGTAATCGATACACCTGTGGAAATTATAAGTCAGGAAAAACAGAGTTGGGAGAAAGCTCACATCCTCAATGCCCAAAGTCCCTACATACCACTGGTCTTTTCATTGCCACTTTTCACCGTTGATATCCCTATCTGTTTTCCCCCCGGAGCATGCAGTCACTCCACCACTTCTCACACAACACAAGACCTTTTCTCGTGAAGATAACCTGCCATGCTGCAAGGTGCAGGCGTTCCAGCGCAGCAGCCTAGTATTACCAAGGCAAAGGAACCGATCTTGAAGCTGTGTGGAGAGGTTTCAAGAATCAACCGTGGTGGATATAACCTACAAGACAAACTAGGATGGCCAGCGGCCGACTACGAGGAGATTTGGGTAAATAACTTACTTTCCTGATCTTCCGCATCATTGTGTTCATATTTTTTGCAGGCATTTGTTGTGCAACTTGCCAAAGAACACCTCGTCACCACGAGGCTGTGGGGTAGGCAATCTCAAGAACAGCTGAAGATTGTCTTTCGTGCAGTCAGTCCTACCCTAGAGGGCAAACTGCAGGAAACTAACCTCAATCATAGGCGAAGGAGTGCTATCTGATGTTGAAGGATTACGATGGCGATTGGGTAGTTTCCGACTTTCTTCAAATGTACCTCAAAAATACATCTGGAAGGGGGAATTAGTCAGAACCATAGTGTACTGCAATATGCCAATTGTACCATACATCTTCAATTCAGAGTGATAAGGATACTGTACAAGTTTCACCGTTCAAGACTATGTTACGGAGCACGCAATCGAGGCAATAGTTTCCTACTGTATGTAAACGTTACAAAGATTCTTTCCATTCCCCAGGCATGTGGCCTTCATTGACAGGATGAAATGGTTAGTACCAAGGACAGCAGGTGGTTGATGGACATACCGGGTGAGGGTGACTGCACAGAGGAAGGAAGGCACCTCCCCGCCAATATAAGGGCCTCCGCAGAGCAGTGTACAAGTGTACAAGCTATCCTACACATGGCGGCGTGGAAAAGGCCCCTCTCCAAGCTTTTCATAGTGACCTTGACCATATTCAACCAAGACCGTATGATTTTATCAATGACTCACCGCCTCATAATCATCGTCCATACTAATATCCTCTACCTGAGAGGTTCTCTCTGTCAATGCCGATCTGATTGCGAGCCCCACCCGCATTTCGATTTCCTCTTGCAGAGCGATTTCAAGCACATCAAGCTCTCGCTCTAGCGAATGCCTGGCATGAACTATTCGCTGAATTGTTTTCCGAAGTTCGTGCCTAGCAGGAAAATAGATGGCCTGTGGAGAAGAGATTCCGTTCAAGGAATCGCGAAGCTAACAGGGGTAAGTTGACATAGCAGGCAAAAGTAAACCACAACGTACTCCGATAGGGGACGCTAATGCATTAGCAGTTGCAAGACCCCTAGAAGCTTCGAGATGGAAGTCTGTGGCCAACCAATGGAGAGAACTGTGGGCAGAAGGGGGATAATGACAGTATGGGAGGTAACGGGCGGGGTAGAACTCATGCTGGTTTGCCATCCTCATGACGACAAAGTATCCCTATCCAAATTCGCTTTATACCTCTCGCAACAATAATGATTGAGGGCGCACCATACCTAGTTCCATATTGGTTGCTCTTCAGGCGACCGGAAACCTGATAAGTCAGTGAGTCCATGCTTCGACAAATTGGTTCACAGCACTATACCTACGTTGTTCAGATTTATGTATATTCATACATGGTCATTAATGCCAGAGGCTTTTGTGTAAGCTATATAACATGTACAACATGTACTATACTTGTACACTACACTACATTATGCCACTACAAGTGGCCTTACAAATATTGGGAATGATGAACATTGATGACAAAGGGGAAAGTAAACACTGAACAACAACAGCCGTCACAAATAGTGATGGCTGATTTCAAACTCAGTGCCTCTCACTGAGTTTGAAATCGGCAGTCACTATTTAGGAAACACATCTTCCCACACATCTTTTCCCTTTCCTCAATACCTCAGCGTAGTATGATCGTAGTACATGCAGTACACTAATCCACTTGTGTTAATATGTTAGAATTGTTGTAGACCACTCAAATGCAGCCCTATGAGCACTGCTGAATGCTCTGCCCCCTACGTGCCACTCCTGGTGATGTTAATGAAGAAATATAACAAGTATGTTGAATACTATTGTTTGTCGTATGCCTATTAACTCCCTTTAAGGAGTCTCAGTCAACGGGTTTCTGCTGAATGTTCGACTTGCCGTTCCAGGTGATGTTAATCGTTAATGCAGGAAACTATGCCAGTATGCCAGCATGTTGTATACACTATTGTTTGTATCATTCGTCTCACAAAAAAGCTAGTTTATTAAAGATCGATTTAAAATTTAGGTTCATTGGCTCCCGATCCCGGGTTATCTCCCTCTGATCTTACAAAAACCAGTCTCAAATGCGTATCGCTATCAACTCTGCCAGTACACTACCGTTATTATTCAATCTACCCCTCCGCTCAATCCAACTTAAAAGGTGAACTTTATCCTTCTCTATAGAGTGTGTCGCGTCTCATTGTTCACTTCTCGTCATCTAATGTTATCACCTAGCAACTTGATTGTAGAGCTCGAATATTCGGAGTGTAGCTATCTTCGAACTTGCATAGCCTATCCCTCCCTATAGTGTGTTGCGTCTCATTGTTCATTTTCTCATCATCTAATGTATCACCTAGCAACTTGATTGTAGCACTTCGGAGTGCAGCTGCCTTTGAACTTCCATAGCCGAAGGTATTTATCCGCTTGCCTTCCCTGTTCAACGGTCAGTCAGAAACCTAGAAACTCACACATAACTCACAGTACCTTCTCATTCATGGGAAATTCTACCAGTCGCCTTGTTAATCCTTTTGAAGTGAGTGATCTCTGTGCTTGTAACCATATCTAAGTATCTAAATCGCTGAAGGATGAAGCCCTGCTTTATAAACACCTTACCCTTGCTTTCACGCCATCCAAGTCTAGGAAGCCCAAGGATGTAGCCCCTCCCCCGACTACTGCACCCTCCTGTATCCCTGAGCAAAATTCCGGGGATTTAGGCCCTCACATACCCAGGTGTCCTCGTCTTACCTTAGCACTGCCTGCTAACTCCCCACCCATCCCCCCCATATCTGCACTTCTTCACCCTGTCTCCACGCTGTCCGTGATCTCCACATCCACACCGTCTCCTGAGCCATGCCTACCTGTCCCCCTCATATCTAGACACTGCACTGTCTCCATGCCGTCTGTGACTATCAAATCCCACTGTACCATCAAGTGGAAGCCTGAGGATCAAAGCCTCCCTATACCCAAACGTCTTCGCTTCACTATGTCGTCTACCGATTCATACGCACCTGTCCCCCTCATATCCAAGTATGTCAGTCCTGCATCTATGCCATCTGTAACTGCCCTGTCTCCATCAATTCTCAAGCGAAAGCTGGGTGATGAAATTCACGAGACTCTGTCATTCAAACGCCTTTGCCTCAGCTCTAAAATTCATCAGACTACCTCGGCTTCAATTCTTGTACTCCCAAATGAGATGATTCAGCATGTTCTCACCTTCTCTGATAGTGAGGAATTATGGACTTGCACTCAGGTCTCCATTCTTTTTAGAGAGATGGCTAGACTGCTCTTCCTGGAAGCTGTCAACTTCCAACTTCCTCAATCCTCATACTGTTTTACTGTAAAACCAACCTACTACTGAGGGCTCCTAGTCTGGAGGTGACTGGATTCGTTCATTGCACCAAAATGCATATTCTGTAGGGTCACTGACAGGTCCCACCTCCGTGCAATCGACATTTTCCTGCTCACCCCTCGTGTGGCTGGCGAAGTCTCCCTTCATTTGACATGTGCAGATTCGGTGTCGACCTCCTCCGCTGTGACAACATTGTGGAATGCAAGAGCTGCCCATTGTCGCAAGTTGTCTCAAATGTCTTGTGAACTCGTAAGTTGTCATGCTTTGCGTCTGTATAATTACTTACCCTGTCTAGCGCTTTCATCACTAGTATTCCCCTAGCCCATGGCAAGCTTACTGCATGGTGTATTTTCCTCGGCAATATC